>APFE031528270.1:281703-308198 GCA_000404065.3 Pinus taeda
ACTCCAGACTCGCTGGCTGGGACCATACAAAATCTAGAAGGTACATGATAATGGCACCATTACTTTAACCACCATTGATGGATCTGGACATACCTTTAAGGCAAACGGCCACCGAGTTCAATTGTACCGCAAACCACTTACTCGGGAATCCTTCTACCAGCAACTCTGGGAAGACTCCGACATGTAGATTCTGGTTGAGGAAGAAAACTCTTCCTCACCGTTGGTTCATTAAGTGATTTGATTGCTTTTAAATTTTGTACATAATTCTTTTGTTTTGTTTGTGTAAATTACTTTCTACACAGATTTTTGCATTTCTGCAACTTTTGCGTTTTGCTGTTCCTTTAGGATGGAACATCGTTTTCACTGTTTTGCTATTTTTGCATTTTGCTGTTCCTTTCAGAAGGAACAACATTTTCACTGCGTCGCTATTCCTTTTTGAAGGAACAACACTTTTGCATTTTGCTGTTCCTTTTCGAAGGAACAACACTTTTGCGTTTTGCTGTTTCTTTCCGAAGGAACAACATTTTCATCATTTGCTGTTCTTTTCTGAAGGAACGACATTTTTGCATTCTGCTGTTCCTTTCCGAAGGAATAGCATTTCTGCAGTTTTGCTGTTCCTTTTCTAAGGAACAACACTTTTACGTTTTGCCGTTCCTTTCCAAAGGAACAACACTTTGACGTTTTGCTGTTCTTTTTCGAAGGAACACTTCTGCATTTTTGCTATTTCTTTCCGAAGGAACAACACTTTTGTTTTTTGCTGTTCCTTTTCGAAGGAACAACACTTTTACGTTTTGCCATTCCTTTTCGAAGGAACAACACTTCGACATTTTTGCTGTTCCTTTCTGAAGGAACAACACTTTCGTTTTCTGCTGTTCCTTTCTGAAGGAACAACACTTCCATTTTTTTCTGCTGTTCCTTTCCGAAGGAACAACACTTTCATTTCTCTGCTGTTCCTTTCTGAAGGAACAACATTTTCGCATCTTTTTGTTTTGCGCTTGTTTTCTTTGCTATTCCGATTAAGGGACAACTGTTGTTCCTCTTAAAGAACAACAATTTTGAGCACCTTTTTCCTTTTGCTTGCGATTTTTGCGTACAATAGCTATTCTATCGTGAGAACATTTTTAGAGTGCATTTTCTTTTTTGTGTGTTTTACCATTTAGATCATTTTTGTGAGTCATGGTCATTTAAAGCACAACTATACATTTATGCAACATTACAAAAACTAGAGGATACTGAAATTCGTAAATTACATAAAATTCGTTATCTTTAGAAGAAATTGCTTTGAATTGATGAGAAAAAAGAGGAAAGGACACAACTATTGATCACCTTGCTTTCATTATTTTACTAACATCGATATGATTAATTATTTTTATCATGATGGTTCTTCTTAAATCCCCATAATTATCTTTGATCATTATTATTGAATAAGAATAAGGGTATATTTTTTTCTATTGAGATGTTAATACTTCTTCCACCATCCCTACTCTTAAGGAGTGTTGAACCACCTTCTGTATATAAATAGAAAAAAGTGCTATATAAAAGAACAGAAAGAAGAAAAAGAAAAATGTTTATATAATTGCTAACATGATTTGTTAGATGAAGGATAGGGGGTTTCATCAAGAGCCAACCTACCATGATCATAAGGAAGACAGTGAAGTGGCATTCCCACTATGGCCACCACACCAGGGATATGATCCAAGAGGCACATCAGAAAATAAAAAGTCCTTGGAACAGGAGGTCTCATCACGCGCCGACTTGCCCACCTTTCACTCTTTCCTGGTGAATGGCATTGTGATTCATCTGGTTACCAAGCCAGTATAATAGCCTCCATTCTAATATTGCACAACACTTTCCTAGGCATACGCAAAGGATTATGGTTCCAAGGGTGAAATAAGCAACTCTGTCAAGGTTATGGACACCTGTAGGCAATAGAACTCTGTTGATGGTATTGAAGTCATATTTCTTATACACCAATAGTAATTATAAAACCCTTCTTCTTATATCTTTATCAATGGTTCAAATGAGATTATATATATAACCCTTACGAACCTTTGATACATGAAAATTAATTACAAATCAATTATGACGGTAAAAGTCGATAATGACCGCATAGGACCTTTTATGCATGTCAGCTGTCCTATCCTCCAATTCTCGCATCATATCACAACATTTCCTTATTTATTAAGCGATTCTATTATATGCCTTGATTTCGACAATCCGCTCGTTTTTGTAAACATGGCATTTCTGTATATGCTGTTCCTTTATGACTCTGTACTAGGGCAGTTCAGCACGCTGCTCCTTCATTCAACGACCGAGGACGACCTATCATATTGCAGGTGGGGCACAGGTGATCCCCATAATTTGCTGACATATGTGTTAGCTCATCATTCGGAAGAATTATGACTCAGGAATAGCAAAGCTTAAAGATATTTTGTTTCCCAATATGCATGGCTTGCTGTTCCAAAGCTATTTCTGTGTTTTGCTCTGCAAAAATAAGCAGTAAGTTTGAAATTCGAAGAGCTTGTTGTTTTGTCATCTTTTCTGTGTTTGCTAATAGTGAGTTAAAAATTGAAACAACTTGCTGTTCCATTATCATCCTTGTGTTTTTTACAGTGTGCTAAGATGGGAAGAAGATCAATTCGCAGTGAGCCACAGGTGTTGATGGTCTCTGATGCTGCACGAGAGATCTTAGCGAGGGCAGGATGGATAACTTATCTTAACCATCTACAACAATCCAATGAGACGGTGGCAATTGAGTTTCTACAGAACCTGCATGAACATTATTCCATGGTGAGAGGGAGACAGATAGCAGTCATTGATGACATAATTGCAGAGGTTTCGGGACTGCCAACAACTGGACCTGTGTGGACTCTGAAAAAGGTGAGACTGCGGGACGCCATGAAAATCTTCCAGGATGAAGGGCAGAACCTGACTGTAAAAGGGAAGGGAGTTTTACCTGCAACCTTGGGAGAGCCATGGGTGGAATTGGCGAGAATTATCCAGAGCTACATCACTTGTGATGGCAGGAAAGACGTGGTAAGACCACGCCATCTTAAACTTTTAGCTGTGTTAAAGCAAAAGTGCGCTGTGAATTTGCCTATGTTTTTAAATTATTTATTACATGATGTTGCCCGAAGTATGAAGAAATCTGGCCATCTAGAGTCAGTAGTAAGCCACCATAGGTTAATATGACTTATAGTCAGCCATAGTCTTGCCCAACAACAGAGAAGTTGGGAAGAACTGATCTTCACAATAGACGGGGCACTGGCTTTGCCAGTCCCAAAACGAAAACATGTTGCTTGTACATCGAGCAGACCACTGAAACGAAGGAAATCTGTTAGACTGGCAAGGATCAGGGGAATGATGAGAAATTGCCAGGAAGACAGTAGTCAGCCTGTGGAGATACACGATTTAGGAGACGAACAACCCCCACAATTGGAAGGTGGGGAGAATGAAAAAGAATTGGAGGAAAATGATGAAGGAGAACCGGAGGAGGAGACTGAGCAATCCGGTCAGGAAGAAGAGGAAGCAGAGCAATGCAGTGAAAGTCCACTGCAAAACCCTCTACAAGAAAATGAATTGGCCCAGATTTTGGCCAATATGGGCGAATATATCCAAGCTCATAGCCCACTTAACCCCCACACCGAAGAAGGACCGTAGGAGCACTCTGCCCATGATAAAATTGCATCCGAGGAACTGTGTGATGAGGAGGAAGGAGAAGAGGACCACTCTGCTCATATCGAGAGCGTATTTGGGGAGAAGAGTGATGAGAATGAAGAAGGGGAACAATATGTTCCTAGTCAGAATACACCAGAAAAATTTCTCAATGAAGAAGGGGTAGAAGAAGAGATTACTCAGGAAGTAGCAGAGCAAGCTAGGGTTTCTACCCCTCAACAACCCAATCAGCATAGCATTGAAGAAGCACCTCGAGAAGAAAATAAGGAAATTGGCCAAGACGAAGGCACAACACTTGAGGTACAAAGCCCGCGCCCTAATAAACGAACAACTATTCCTTCCAAGAAAACAGAGGAAATTAAAAGATTGCGAAAGGAACAACAGAGATTGCTTAACGTAATTAAGCAACTTCGACAACAGATAAGGGTTTTGAAAATGGGGAAGAAATCGAAAGGGACTATTGTGGCAAGGAATGCAACTGCCCAGGCAAAACCCCTTAAGAAAAAGATCAAGAAGACTCAAGTCCCACATGCCATTCAAAATTGAAAGGAACAACATCTGGCTGTTGCCCATGTCGAAGTACAAACGCATAACGTATCGGCTTGTGATAAAAAGATCCAAGTAGATCTCTTGCCTACAACTATTATGTTGAATAAGGACCCGAGGATAGTAACTCTGCGGAAAGATTTGGCACAAGGCCAACAAACAATAGAGAAACTTACAGAGCAGACTGTCCTTCGAGAAAAATACGAGAAATTACAACAACAGCTGAAGAGCATTAACGCATCAGAAAGCTAGGCCTTTGAAGGATGGCGAAAGGCAGAAGAAAGAGTCAAAAAGGTAACTCATAGACTAGACATAATCATCAAACAAACGGATACCTTATGCTCTTTGTATACCGACGTTCTAGCATGTAGGGCACCTACTAGGAACTATGCTTTGTTTTTAATGGAAAGATATTTACAATTGAAAATTAAAGCTGTCAAAGCAAGAGTACATATAGAGGTAAACCCCATTGATGACTTCATAAATTGTTGTAAGCATTACGGGGTGAAAGTTCAGCGATTGTTATGTGAATTCTATTTGCACAATCTTGTATTAGATGGAGAAACATAACAGAACCTTAGCCCTTTTGTGGGTGATGTCTAACTGTAGGCATTTATTTCTTTTGGTGTTAATCAAATAAAGTGGCTTAAAGCCTACAATGTCTTTCGAAGACAGGAGAATGGATTAGATTTATGGGTGAGGGGTGAACTTAGAGACCCACAATAACTATGGAATAAACATAGGAGCCTAATGAGAACTCAAGGAGTGATCGAGGCATTGGGACCTATCCACACAATAGTCATCCAGAAAGGGGTAGAATACTTCTTTACTATTAAAGACCTCGCCATAGCAGCAGCCAAATTTCGATACCAGACTTCTAATCCGAACATCCAAAACAAAGAACCATTCAATTATGAGAACTTTAAGTTAGTTGCTGACTGCTTGGGTATCTATGCTGACCTCATTTTGAGAGAAGGCTCGTCTTGGTTAGGCTGTAGGTTCAGAAGTCCAATTATTTGGCACCTTGCACTAGGATATCAAGCCTTATATGAAATGCCTGAAGGTCAGACAGGACATTTTTTTGAATTCCTAGCTAGCCATCGTGGTTGTAGACCACCTCATTAGATCCCTTCTCTAGCCTATTCCCTAATTGCCTTGCATGTCAATTACAATGTTTTCGTGAGGGCATTAAAAAGGGTAAGCAGGGGGGTGTGTTGAGCACTAGAGAAGGTATGTAATTACCACTTATTTTGTCATCTTTTCCTGAAATTCATAACTTCTTTACATTATGAAATAAGTATATGGTGAAAGATTATGATAAAGTTTAGAAGATTTGTGTGCAACATAAATGACTAATAATTACCCTTTTCCTATGCAAAAAAAGAAGAAAACGGAAGATCACCATTCCAAAGGAAAAGGCAAGACGAAATCAACTGCTGTCCCTTTGATAGGGAATCACATCCAAACGAGGCAATCCAAATTAGAGGGTATAAGCCAGGAAAAGGAAGAGGAGATAACAAATTGGCGCAAGAGAACGAGAAGATAACTGAGAGATAACAATATGGCGAATCCCTTAGGATCCTTTGATCCTGAGGGATCGCTACCTTAACGATTATCTGTATCGTTGATATCTCCGCTCGACTGCTATAAGAAGGGACAACATTGCTAGCCCAAAGGAGGAACTATTGTTGTTTTTATGAAATTCACTCTTGTAACTTAAACTTCGATCATCGACTCTCTTTAAAAGAGCGATTGCTGTAACTCTGTTTTGATGCTTAATATATAAACTTTGGTTGCTGTTCCGTCTTTGATTTTGGAGTAATCTTAAGCAGTGCGTCCCTGGAGGCTAAGGGCCCGACCCTGGTGGATCACTTGCTTCCTGTACCATTATTTGTTGATTCTAAGTCGCGTGTGGTTTGATTTCTCTTATTTTCTTTGTTCAGTAATCTGTTGTTCTTTATTATTTCATGTATTAGCTTTGGTATATTTCGTCCCTATTTGAATAGTAATGTTATTCTCTGCAACAGGAATGTTATGCTGGTCATTCTGAATTTATATCGCATTGCCATTCCTTTACAGATTGATACTATTGTATAACATTGTTGTTCCTTCCAAATTGCCATTGCTATTCGATTACAGAGTAACAGCGCTGTGTATTTATAAATCGGTATTATTGTCCATTTATCTACGGTTTACTTCCAAACGTGATTGATGTTCATTTGGGATTTCTGTTCCACTGTGATCACAATTGTTGTTTTTTCATAACCGTGATTAATCACTATTGTACCGAAACTCAGATCACTGTTTCTTTCAATATAGAAGTGCTGTGTGTAATATTCGATTTGGTTTGCTGTGCGTTTACATTTGATTTCAGGTTGCTGTTCAATATTTCATTTTCTTTAATTTGCTGTTCCATTTCTATTTACTGTTCAATTCATTTTTGAGATAAAGATTGTTGCTTA
Organism: Pinus taeda; assembly: GCA_000404065.3. NCBI lineage: Eukaryota > Viridiplantae > Streptophyta > Pinopsida > Pinales > Pinaceae > Pinus > Pinus taeda. Next base: position 288,387 of record APFE031528270.1, read on the forward strand.
ATTCCGGTAGATTGCGATTACTACTTCATTCATTTCTGCAGATTAAAGATTTGCTGTTCAATCTTGTTAAATAGATTAATTGTTGTTCTTTTTTCTGTTATTTGAATTATCATCGCTTTAGTGTGAACAAAACAATTTGAAACTGTAGTGAACATGGACTATTGTGTCCAGTTCCTAGGTTGATGATCTTTTCTTTGATTGCTTTTCAACTACATCAGTTTACAAAGGGAAGAGTTATTATTATTGAACCCTTGACTGATGAAGTGCTGTAGTTCCTTGGATGAATGATTTAGTTACAAGCATTTCCAGTTCTTGCCATTACATTTAGAAGTTTGTTTTCAGCATTTAGTTACTTTTGCAGAAGCACTATACTACTAGCATTACTCTGACAAATGACCGCCTCAAACTGAGTACAATCTTTAAGATAACAAATCGTACCTAGATTGATAATTAATGTAGGGTAAATAGAGATGAAAAAGACCTTTTTTACTGCTCGATAATTTGTGGTTCCCAAGCTACAAAAATTAACACAGCTGTCCTAGCACGCCTTATTTTTGTTGGAAATCGAGACACTTTATAATTTAGTTTAGATTTCCTTAGTGAATTTAGTTGGTTTCTTATTAAATTTTTTATTTTGATTCTTTCATCAAACAATGACCATAACATGAACATGAATATCATAGAAACAAAAAAACACAAGATATAGGCTCCAACCTTGGGCACAACCCCTCTAAGGGAAAACCTAGAAACTTCTCTTCTTATAGAATCAAATCAAATGAGATATCCAAGACCCATAACCACAAAAACTTCCACCTCTAGATGCCAAGTCAAACCTTCATTCTTTCCAGTAGATTCATTAGCAAGAGACAACCAACAAGAGATATACCAAGGCAGATCTTCCCCAAACTCTAGCTCAAGAAGGTATCATCTCTTTCAAACTTCGGCCCTCCACTTCTTTTCCCTCTCTGTGATATTTCAAACCACAATCCATCAAGTGTGTGTTTCAAGTGAGCTCCGTCTTCCCTCTATTTGTATAGTTTAGAGGGGTGCAAATAAACATGTCCATTGGGGCATGGCCAACTTGACATGTAGGCTGACTTGACATTTAGAGCGGTTTCTGACCCAAAATTACATATTTAAAAATTCTTTTTCCTTTTTCTTTACAATAGTCCAAATAGGACTTTGACTCTTTTGACTCAAAAACCTAGAAGCATGAAGAACATGCTTGTCTAGAAAAAAAATTAATATTTGTTTTTTTTGCTTTTTACATAAAATACATAATGGTACAAATTATGAAGACCAAAACTAGTTACATTTTGCAACACTCCCTCTTAACTAGGGAGATATTCATAATTGTTCACCTGGTACATGGATACTCTCAAACTGAAATATGAGAAGTACATGGATACTCTCAAACTGAAATATTCTCATAAGAAGAGTTAGATTGATAAGCCATCTTTAAGCTTCAACATCATAACCAACATTGTCAACATAGTAAGGCCTTTAACTGACAAGCTCTATTTATATTAAAGCATAATGTTGGGAGGCTTTACGTGAGACACCACACTACCTCTTAAAGCACATACCCCATCCGAATGTTTAATAGGTAGGTCCTTCTATAACTATTCTTATCTTGGATTACCCATCCTTAAAGAATTCCAGTCCTCTTCAACCACTCTTGTCTTGGATACCTATCCAATCCTCAAAGAGTGTTGATCAACTTCCTTTCTTGGATTTTCTATCCTCATGGAGTATCAATTTCAAATGCTTATCTAATCCCCCATTCTCCATTCTCCCTCCATTGCCTTCACTAGATGTACGATTGTTACTCTTGGCCTAGTGCATGACACATGGAGAAGAGAATATGAATACGATGTCCATTCATCACTTCCTTTGAACTAGAGAGGAGATTCCCATTCCCTATTGGTCAGGGAATAAATCCTTGCTCCTTAAACATTTAAGGAGACTTCTTACTGCCTCTTAAGCATAAAGGAGATTCCTTACTTCCTTTCAATTGGGAAGCTCTTTAGCGTGTCTTCATCAATACATCAACTACTAGTTCTTCATGGAGATCTTCAAGTAGCTACATGGCTTCTCCCCTCCTTTGCATCTCATCATATTGAACTTTATCTTTCTGGATATAATGAAGTTAAACTGTGACATGGTTCAGGTCATCAACCTTTCATATCACTTTCCTTTTTTCATCATCAACAAAGACATTATATTGAGGCAATTGAAGTAGAGCTAATCTTAGCTACCTCTAATCATGAAAGTGATCTTCATTGTCCTCGAAATATACACATCATGTTATCTTCTTATATTGCTACCTTTCAATCCCAAGATGACGTAGACATCTTAACCACATCATCCTCCAAGGATTACCAAAGTCATCCTCTCAATCCATGTATTCAATGAATCGAATTCAAAACAAATAATTGTCTTAATTGCCATTATGCATTTCTGCAACATTTTTTCAGGTAGAAAAACCATATAGATAGCCAATACCAAAACATTAATATCATAGTTACCTCAACATGATCGCCTTTTGTCAAGATGTCAGATTCTACTTACTTGTTTCCTTTGAGATAAACATCCTTTCACATGGCCTATTTCCATATTGAACAAACCATGCGTTCCCTGATCAAATCACACAACTGTAGGTACGACATCATCAAGTAAATTCTCCTTCCAGCGTCTTGACATGATTTTGCAATATGTCATCCTAGGGAGCCAAGTCATAATCTAAGTAGATCATTGATATCAGAGTTATCAGATCATTATAGCCTCTTAGTTAAGGCATCATATCAAATTCTGTTACTAGCTCCCTCTAAAGTCAACTTTCCTTTACATGTTTTGTCTTCATATTGCAACAAGGTTCTGCTTCATCTTTCAAACATCGATGTGTTTCTTGAATGAACTCATTTACTGGAAGCCTCAACATCATGTCTATCAGGGTCCGTACAGTTCTGTCTTTCCATAATGCTCATCATCATCAAGCATGAGTTTTGCTTTACTTTGTTCTTCCGTCCTCATCTTGCTTCCTTTATTATGTACTTCCAATTTTCACCGACAAGTACAACCAAGCAAAATATACAAAGACAGGGGCATGATGTCAATTTTGTTAATCTAGGGTTTCCATGCTTTCTGAGAAGGTGTACTTTTAGGGTTCTCATTACAAACCCTATATTTCTTGTTCTAACCCTTATTAGGGTTTTAGTAGAAACATTAGCCCTAGGGTTTCAACTTTCAAGCCCTAGGGTTTATTCAATTCAAACCTTGCTAGGGTTTTACCATTTACCCTAGATTATTCTCTCAAAATTTAAATTTGCAAACCCTAGATGTCATTGCCCAAGAGCTAGGGCTTCTTTAAAGGGAACAAATAGTTAGGGTTGGGTTTTTCGTTCCTAAGGTTAATTCAATCTAGGGTTTAGAAACCCCAAGTACCAAGAGTCTTCAAGAATTCATAATGTACAAGTCCCATAAACTCTAGAAACTTCATGGTTATCAAGAACTACAAGCAATTGCAAAACCATACTGCTAATTGCAAAACCCTAGGAAGTTTTCAGACCCTTTATCTTTATCATAATCTTGACTTACAACATAAAATAAATTGTACATACCTCTTACCATGCCTTCTTCTTTGCAAGGATTCGATCCTTCTATGATTGTTAAGTGCCAGCCATTCTCCAACAAAGGTACTTCAAATTTTCCTTTTTCTCTTCACACTAGGGTTTAAACCATAAAGATGTTTTGCAAAGTCCTTGTTTCTTCATGAGGTTCCCAAGATCATAGATTGCGTCCCTACTTTTTGTCACAACAAGGTGACTCAAACTTCTTCTTCCATGTACCTTAGTATTTCAAAATGTTGTCAAATTATCCATTAATAAAGGATGACTGCCATATGTCCAATGTCACTATCATCATACCATTGTTTCAATATGCTATCAAAGATCATATTAGATCTTTGCCATATATCATCTTCTTTCATCTAGGTCGGCTTAACTAATATATGCTTTGTTTATGTATTACAATTTACATCTTCTCCTACTTGTTCTTTTCACAAGAAAAACTCGTCACCTAATTTTGGACTTTCCTCATAATGCCACAGAGATTTCTTGTCATACTAGGTTCATATTCAAAGTTTTGGTCTTTCTTTTACATATGCCATAGATTGCGGGCAACCAACTCTCACAATTTGACAAAGTTGTTGTTGAGTTATATGTTGGCATACAAACCATATACCATTGATGTTGTAGTAGATTTGTTTCACGTGATTTATGCATCAGAGTCATTGCCAAGTACTAGTCATCAAGACCGAATCACCATCGATCTCTATAAGGCGCGATGCCATTTAGAGAGAAATTTACTATTAGTATTACGGTGCCTTTACATAAATCAATGCCAAGTTTTGACGCCACAATTTTTACAATTGCAATGCCACAACAATACTAGTTTCAATTTCGATGTATAGAGGATTGTAGCCACAGTAAAGACCCTGAGAAGTGTAGTCATTGCATATGTATTATGTAGCAAGCCAGAACGATGTCACCATGAATATGTCAAGACAAAGACAACCACGAGCTGCTAATCTTGAGCCAGTTGCATGAGTCGAGCTATTGAAACAACCCACAGAAATGAACCGAGTCACAGGGTCTGAGCTTTTGTGACATTAAAGCGATCCTCTGAAATTATGAAGACATGCCGCATCACTGTACTGTGAACCGTCTTCTAATCATGCCTTAATTTACAAAAATCACTGTTAGGTATTATTACTCACGAGATTAATGTATGCGAGCTATCACAAGTGTGAGCCAATAGACCACAAGTGCGAGCCTTTTTTGGATCGAACCACATAATAACGAATTGTAAATCTTGAGTCAAGCGCATTGCAATATAGTTAAGGTCTCAAAGAGTCTGCTACAAATGTGAGTCTTCAAATAAACCGAGCCATCTCACTGAGACAAATGCCACAATTTTAGAAATTCATTCAGAGAAATCCAAGTCAAGTCACAAAATTTTTCATATGCCAACAGAGTGATCTTCAAGCCTCATTCTTCTAACCTTTGCTCTGATACCATGTTGGAAATCTGGAGGCCTTATAATTTAATTTAAATTTCCTTATCCATAGTAATTGCTTGTGAATTTAGTTGGTTTCTTATTAAATTTTTTATTCTGATTCTTTCATCAAACAATTACCATAACATGAACATGAAGATCATAGAAACAAAAAAAACACAAGATATAGGCTCCAACCTGGGGAAAAACCCCTCCAAGGGGAAAAACCCAAAGATTTCTCTTTTTAGAGAACCAGATCAAATGAAATATCCAAAACCCATAACCACAAAAACCTCCACCTCTAAATGCCAAGTCAAACCTTCCTTCTTTCCAACAGATTCATTAGTAAGAGACCAACAACAAGAGATGTATCTAGGAAGATCTTACACAAACTCTAGCTCAAGAAGATATCCTCTCTTTTAGACTTTACTTCTCCACTTCTTCTCTACCCTCTCTGTGATAATTCAGACCACAATCCATTAAGTGTGTGTTTCAAATGAGCTCCATCTTCCCTCTATTTATATAGTTCAAAGGGGTGCGAGTAGACATGTCCATTGGGGCATGGCCGACTTGATATGCAGGTTGACTTGGCACTTAGAGGGGTTTCTGACCCAAAATTACATATTTAAAAATTCTTTTTCCTTTTTCTCTACTATAGATCCAAATAGGACTTTGAATTTTTTGACTCAAAAACCTAGAAGCATGAAGAACATGCTTGTCTACAAAAAAAATAATAATAATTTTTCTTTTTCTTTTTACATAAAATACATAATGGTACAAATTATGAAAACCGAAACTAGTTACATTTCCAACAACTTCAAGTAACTTAAGCTCGTTGTATTTTTGTAATATGGTGTCGTTGAGCATTTTGGTTCTCTCCATTTCTAGAAGGTCTTCTTTAAATGTTTAACCTCTTCTTGAGTATGTTCCTAGTGATTATCATTGGAAAGTCCTGTAGAAGAGATCGGTGAAGTGAAACAACAACAATCCTCGTGGGATGTGGCTGCCATATAAGATTGAATTTTCACACAAGGCTCATCCATCTTTGTTAAAATTGGCAACCAGGGCAAAACTTCATGTGGGTCATCTTATTCATGGCTGATAATATTTTTATTAAATTCCTCTCGTCGAGAGGTGTATGATTGATATAAAAGATCATCCGATTCCGATAAGTATTCATGGAGATATGAATTTATTTAGATTATGGAATTATTATCAAGCCGACCTACAACTCATGTAGGCTCAGAAGCCCAACAGTCGCATCTATTCACCCACCATCGTTGTGTATATAATATTAGAGGACTTTCCTCATTTGGACTCCTCATCTCATCACATCTCTCTCTCTCTACTGCGCAATATGAGTCTCTTCTCGACTGCACTGAAATGGGTCTCTCTCTCACACATGTGAAGCCAGAAGCTGCTGAAATTTGAAGCTGCAACTGCAGAAGTAAAGATTGACTTGCGAGGCCTAGAAGATCTCCTCTTTGGAACTGCGCTATAGGTTCATCTGAACCTCCTTTGAAAGCCGTAACTTTTGGTGGTGGAATGAAGTCAATCCGATGAACGGTTTGCAAGATATCGACTGCCCTAGTTTGAAGCCGGAAACTGCTGAAACTGACGCTGCAACTGCAGAAGTAAAGATTGACTTGCGAGGCCTAGAAGATCTCCTCTTTGGAACTGCGCTATAGATTCATTTGAACCTCCTTTGGAAGCCGAAACTTTTGGTGGTGGAATGAAGTCAATCCGACAGTTGGTTTGTGAGATATCGTCTGCCCTAGTTTGATATTGAAGCCGCTAATGCTGATGTTGCTGATCTAGGGTTTGCTACTGCTGATATGAATAAGATTTATTGTACTATTTCTCTCTGCTGAATTATTGAAGATAAAAGAAGATTTGATTCAAAGGGTTTCCCCACACATTGTGGGGTTTGTCCCTGGCTAGCCGCCACATCTTGTGTCTCTTGTCTTGGCTTGTTTTTTGTTGATTGTTTAATGTTCTATCTGCACTTTACTTTATATATATGTGATTGCTAATCCGTGGAATATAATAAGAAAAAGAAGTAAACTGTTACAAGCATAGAACATACCATAATTTAACAATCTCCTATGGTTTGCACCCTACCAACTCTTCATCAAGCAAGGTTTTAGCTTCCCTTCACATTGTTTGACGACATTCTGTACCAAGTTATAAACAACTGTAGAAGTGACTTGCTTTTGTTTTGGACAATCAATAATAAACATATGATGGGCTGGAAAATAATATTACTTTCATCACACTCATCAATAATTGTACCCATGATGATTCTCATGTTCTCATGAATGGTTTTCCATGGTCTTTATTGATAGTATCGAGGAAATAAAGAAACGGCTGTAAAACAAGACCATGATAACAATAATCAAGCATAATAACACATGACCTTATCTTTGCAATTAATTTTAGAATCTTGACCCTCTTTCCAAAAGATGAATTATCCATTTGATCTACCCCTGGAAGCTTCCAACAATTAGCTAAAATATTTCCCCCATTATACCCCCCTTATAAGGGATTTCATGAGTTGTAACCCTTAAAACTTCTCTTAGACAATGTGCAACAATAAGCCTTACCTCTCTATTTGTATGCTTCAATAGCTTGTACTCACCCAACTGAGTTACTGCAACTGAGAAGGTTACTGTTGTTGAGAAATCTAGGGGCAACAAGATAGGTGATTTTTCTTACTTTGATAACTGTCTGTGTTATATTTTTACTTAACTTAATTAGCTTCTTTCACTTGATTATATTTAGTGTTCTTTTCATCAAACAACTACCAAGTAATAAAAAACAATAAGACAAGGGGACACAAAATATAGGCGATCGGCCAGGGCCAAAACCTCTCCACTTGAGAGGAAAACCCACAAAAATTCTTCTCTTCTTATAGAACTGTACTTGATGAATTCTAAGACCTATGACCTTGTTGACAGTGTTGGACCCACCAACATTCAATGGATTTCCCCAATATGAAGTCCCGACTAGATTTCACATCGTTTGGAGTAGGAGTCCCAGCAGTGGGCGGTAATGTTATGCCTTGATTGCGGAAACACGCAAAGGGAAGTATGATAACTTTGGGTGAGAGCAAGTGTGTGACCCTGTGGAGAGTCAGGTGCGATGCATGAAGGTTCCAACACATGAAGGGAGAAGGAAGTGCGCCCCTTGGAAGCCAGTAATAGTACGCATCTTGAAAGGAACACACGAGCACAATGACATCACAAGCTAAGCTGCGAAATAATCCACAAGTTAAAGTGATGAATTAACACAACACACATTCAACAAGATTCATTCAAATGCAAAAAAAATAGTTCATAAGCATAAACATAAGTTAAATAACATACATTGCAAATACAACAAGAATAGTCCTACTATATGCATGAAAACATGTTGGCTCTAATTTTATTATTATAGGTGAAAGTTCCATTCATACATACACCATTGACAATCTTCTCCCCAAGAGTGGAACATTACAGTCAAGAACACCTGCTCCTCCAAAGAAGTATGCTCGCTCTATGCTACAGAGAAGCCAAGGCTCTTCACAATACTCCCAAGCTCTTTCTAAGTCTAATCCTAGCCAAAAGCGTGGCTCCCAAAAGCCCTTTACATGAGTTATGAGGTTCTATTTATAACAAGAGGGGGCGACTCTTCAACTCCCCTTTGTGACCTTTGGACTATCCTTATGACTCTTCAACTTCTTTACAAAATGACTCATTACATTACATTACGACTCTTCATATTCCAATATTGACACTTGGAATTTCACATACATGATAATTACAAATAATATTACAATTTACACTAATACCCATATAGGACAAAATAGGGTAGAGACCACTTGACAGCCTAATGAGACAAAACACTATGATGCTTGAGTTTGGGAACACTCTAGATCAACAACTTCCACTTGATGCTTCTCGGTCACGTATCAATGCCAAGCTTGGTATTGTGCGATGACATCCCCAAACTGCATGATGGTGTCCCACTGAAAGCGGACTCTAGCTTCCATAGCATCTGGGTACAATGATTTGGAACTAGTCTTAATTTCTTTCTCGAACAGGAGCAACATGGTTTTGATCTGGACGAGGCCACCGATGTAGTTTTGCATGTTTTTTCTGTTCAACCCTAAATCCTCCTTGGTGGAAACCTGTTTCAATTACTCCAAGTACTCTTCAATCTCCTTCTTGACTTGGTGTTTGCGTTTAGCTTCGGTGAGTGAGCTGGTTGATGGGATCTTGTGGGTTCTCATCGTGATATCTAAACTGTTGTACAACCCTACGTATGAGACTTGAATGTTTACAATGAACGAGGCGAGCTGTTTGACGTTTTCAATCAACATTCGAACTCTTGCTTTCTCCAGCTCTGCCTGCGACTTCATCTTCTTTACCAAAGTAAGCGTTGCGCCTTTGTATCACATTGTCCATTTTTGCACAGCAGTGATGGATGTTTGCACGTTCGTAAGAGTTTTGACAAATTCCTCGTTCTGTTGCTGCGAGCTATGCAAGCGGACAACTGCCTTATGTACGGTCACGAGCTCCTCATAGAGGTCTCACATTGTCTGTCCAAGTGTTGATAGTTCACCAAGTATTGCTGCTATCATTTCCCCAAAGTAGACCTGTGTGGAGACTGCGTTCTGTGTTGCTGTGCGAAGCTGTTCTATCTCTTGCCGACAACCTGTAGATTTTGTACCAATTGCTTACTCTCAACCATCAAATACTGAGTGTTTGATCTCGTCGCACCTGTGAAGGCCAAGTTGGCTTCGACAATGGCATTTGGATTCTTGTTGGTGTCCACCACTATCACCCTTTCTCTAATGAATGCAGGTGATGCATAATCATCCGAAAAATGTTTTCTTCGCGCTTGTACAATCCTCTTCTGAAGTTCATTAAATAATAGATTCTACACATCCATTACTGGACCATCATTAAGAAGAACTATGTCCCCTTCCTCGCTTGAGGCTAAGTCTGTGGCAGGAGGTGTTGGACACTGAATGGTGACATGTGGTGCACTGGGCATCAGGTCAACATCTTCATCTTGCGGTTCCGGTAACAACTCCATGTCCGCAACTTCAATCAAGTCTTCAACCTACTGAGCAAGCTCCTGATCCTGCATTTGTTCGTTCTCTCCTTCTATTGTTGGCTAGTTCTATTCTTGTTGTTCAACTTGAATCGACGCTGCTTCTTCTGCCATTGCGCCTTGCCTTTTTTCTTCTTCCTGCTTCTGTTTCTCTTCCTGTTCTCTCCTTCTCCGTTCCTGCTCTTTCCCGAGTTCTTGTTCTATTTTCTGCACCCTTAGTACTGTTTCCCGCAAGCTTTATTTTCTCTCTTCCTTTGCTTTGCTCTCTGTATCCTCTGCTTCCTCTTTGCTTCCGCTGCCAAAGCTGCTTGCATAAGGATTGGATTCGCTTTCAGTTTGTTGCTTTGTTTTCCCTCTAGACTATCAACAACCTTTCTCTTTCCCTTATCCTGCATGGGATTGCTGCTTTTTGCTAGTGCTGCTTCCAGAGTTCCCTCTAGATCTACCCCAAGGCTCTTTGCTAAAAGAGCTTCATTAACTTGCTACCATGTTCGTGTTGACTCCTTTTCTATAAAAAATTTAGTGTTCGCATATACTCACGAGTTTACTGAGGTTTTCTCAACTGCGTTACTAGTATTGCTTTTAGTGGCCCCTATTGAAGCAACTCTCTTTGCTGTCATGGTAACAATGACTGTTGGGAGAAAGTGCTTCACAAGTATGGTACCTATGGGACAAAAAGGACACTCATGGCAAGCAAACATTAGCTTCAACAAATCTACCTTCAAAGCATGATTAAGTAGCAAACCTGGCATCTGATGAGAAGGATTGCACAATTTTCATTGGCAAGAAGGACTAGCTACCTGTGGGAACAACGTGCTGTGCAGTCCCAGCAGCCAATGATGAAGCTTGAGGCTTGGGACTGTGCAATGCACAGTCCCAGCCTGAGCAGAGACTACAATGCGCAGTCTCAATGGCCAAGGTGACAGGCTGACCCTTGGAACTACACAGTTGAAGCTAGCTTGTACTGCGCACTACTCAGTTCTAGAGGCCAAGCTTGTGGCTTGAACCTTAGGATTGCGTAGTGCCCAATTGGGAAAGGCAAAACCGGCCAACGAAAGTGCAGATCTGCCCAAGGGAAGTGTGAAAAACAAGCAAATCTAAGTGATGGTGTGAGCTTGAGTGCAGATCTGAGTAACTGTGAATGAATCATGATAGATCAAGTGCAGAAATTGAATGAATGAGAAGAGAATCAAATCTGTGAGGAGAGTCGCCGCAATGACAATCATCAATGCAAAAACAAAGCAATCGATGTGACCCTTGTGAAAGGCAAACGATAACTTGAAATAACACTTCTACAAGCTAAAATATGTTGAAATGCCAACAACCATGAAGAGAAACAAGCAAAACAACACTCACACAAGCAAAATGAAAAAAAGCGGCAAAAGACGATAAAAGCAAAACTCATCTGGATAAGCAACGACAACTCCACCAAAGGTTCCTTGATCTCCTCGGGAATGCTAGAGCTCCAATATCGAATGCACAAATGAGCTCTAGAGGTGTTGATTAACTAGATTTGAGCAGATGAGGGTTTATGATGCACATGCCTAAAATCAAGGAAAAGCGAAACTTGGCGGAAACTTCTAAAAATAGCAATGTGCCACCTTCGGGAAAGTAATAATGGATCCCTACTTCCTAGGGATGATTTTTTTCACTTTAGCTTTTTTGCCTTTACAAGAAACTTGCCATGCACGCTGCCAGGAAAGATTGCATAGTTCTGGGGAACTTGGTAACTTTCTGGCTTAATGCACTGTGCAGTTTCTGAGCCTAGTGAGGGTTGTGCAGTTTTTCGGCTTAGTGCTAGACTGCGTTCCATGACTGTGCAGTTCTTGAGTTCAAGGTTGACTGCGAGTCAAGACTGCGCAATTCCTATCATCAAGGCTACTCGCCACAAGGATTCGCAGTTTCTGGAGGCAAACCCAGAACTACTGTGAGACCAAGTTGGGAGGTTGGCTTGTGACTTAGAAGAATCAACTAAGTGGGCAAACACAAGCAAAAATGAAAAGATGAGTTTCAGTCGAAGCATGAATACTTGGATTAGTGCAAGACGAGCTCCTGTGGAAAAGAAGGGAGGCTCCAAAATCGAAGCATAGGCAAAATTTTGGAGGGTGGTTGTAGCCTCTACAACACTAGCGACACACTGGTAGAACTCCAACTCTCTGTATGGACCTTGTCTCATGCAAAACAGGTCGAACTCTTCCGGAAGTATTGTTCAATTCATTAATTATGACAACTTCTTCACTTAGCTTGTGTTAAAGATTAGTCCTTACCATTCTCTTCATTAGAAACACACATAACAAGTCAAGTCACACTGAGTTGCTTCGATTGGGGATGAGGAGTATATAAATGCATAAGTAAAAAGATTGTCTACTTGTCTTAGTTTTCATCTCTGGTGTTGTTCCGTTGCCAGTAGGCCTGGATAAAACCTTGACGGAGTCACTTCTGGAATACAAGCATTGCTTCCCTGCCAGCGAGCCTGGATAGTACCTCGGTGGAGTTTCTTGCTTCACCTCTCTGCACAGGAAGCCTTTCTCTTCTTTTGTCCTTTATTTCATTTTTCATGTCTTTTTTTGCCTTTTTATTTGTTCAAAGAATTGTGCATAGGCACTTATTTATTTCATGAGGTGGAAGAAGGATCCAGACCTATTGAGAGAAGAAGAGGTTGTTCCTTCTGAGAAGGATGTTTATATATACCTCTGACATACTTGTTAAGGTTTTTCCCCTCCCCTTATTCTACTCGACTTAGTTGACAGGAATTAATCGAAAATAAAAGATTGATTAAAGTAGGCGGTACTAGTTAAAATTGAAAGCATTGTGATTTCGACATGACTCTCATGCCTCGACAACTTGAGGATGTTCCAACTCATTAGAAGGTAGATCGTCATAGACCAATGGCTGGGAAAGATTAACAACAGAAAAATCAAAACCGTGGCCAAATGAATCAATGAAGAGGTCACGACAGCCACGTTCAGAAAGTTCAAGATCACAGATGGAGGCATCCTCATGATCTGTTGAATCGCAAAGAGGGGAAGATGAAAAACGATAAATTTCACCCTCTAAGTTTTTAGAAAGATGAGATGAGAGGTTGGGAAGATCAAGACTTGAAGATTCATCCTCTCCACATCTGGATGAAAAACTCTATCCCACGTGTTCTGTGAATGATCGGAAGTAGTAACATCATCATAAACTAAATTTTCACAAGATTCAACAGAAATGACAGAATAGTGGGAAATGTCAGGTTGATGAAGGAGAGGTGCGGAAGTAAGGGAATCATCCTTCGTTCGCAAATTCTTGTTCAACTATGGGCTCCCTCACATAATCATTGTGAATGATATCGCAAGTTGGCTGCTCAACACCAACTCCATCCAACACTTGATTCTCGTGAGCATCAGAAGAGAGATTTGGAACAGGTGAACACGAAAACTCACAATCTGGCGGATCCGATGGACCAAAGGATGGAGGATGAGGGGATAACACTTTATCATAACAATTAGACTCATATTCCAAACCTGCGTTGAAATTTTGGGTATGTGAGGTGGGAAAAGATGGTGGCAGATCAACGGATGAATTTTCAACTTCTCTTACCTTAACCTGTGGAACTAGAGCTATTTGATGAGGAGGGGACAGAGGGTCACTTGGAACAACAACCTTGTCCGTCGCAGATTTAGAAGCTCTAACACCGAGGTATGTTGGGAGAGGTTCAAAAGATTCTGATTTGTGTGGATTTTCTAAAATGTGAACAAGATATAAAAATATGTCTACCAAGAAAGACCAAGCAACTACATCTTCAGGAAATTCAAAGCAGTAATGGATGAAATGGTTGTGAAAATCATGGACAAATTCATCAGGTGCTTTTCGAAATTTTAGAATTTTCTTATTAAGAGCTTTATGATCATAGAAATCGAAAGCACGACATGCTTTATGAAAAGCTGTTTGAAAGAGTGAATGGAGTCATTAGGCAATGTGTTACACCATTCTAGTACGTGCCCTTTGAATGTGAGAATGAACGACCTACAACCAACATCCTCACAGTGGATGTTGTGCTTTGTGCAAAAATTAGGAAACTATGCGGTGTGCTCAAATAAGGTTGTTTCAACTTCGCCATTGAATTTCAAATTGGACAAGTCATCAATAATTTGTGCCAACACTTTCAGATTTGCGTGTCTGGAAAAACATGGTGGGGTTATGATCTGGTGAGAAGTCATTAAATGTATGCAGAAATTCAAAACAGATTCAAGTGCTCAACTTGTCATTTGGCCCTCCTTCTAGTGCCAAAAATGTTGACGACGCTGGACTCGCCAACATTTAGGTGATCTCCCCGATATGAAGTCCCAACTAGACCTCATATTGTTTGGAGTAGGAGTCCCAGCAGTGGGTGGTAGTGTTATGCCTTGACTGTGGAAACGCGTAGATGGAAGTATGATAACTATGGGTGAGAGCAAGTGTGTGACCTTACAGAGAGTCAAGTGCGATGCATGAAGGCTCCAACACACGAAGGGAGAAGGAAGTGCGCCCCTTGGAAGCCTGTAATAGTATGCAACTTGAAAGGAACACACGAGAAAAATGACATCACAAGACAACATGTGGAATAGTCCACAAGTTAAATTTGATGAATTAAGACAACAACACGTATTCAACAAGATTCATACAAATGCAAACGAAATAGTTCATAAGCATATGCATAAGTTAAATAACATACTTTGCAAATACAATAGGAATAGTCCTACTATATTCACAACATATGAATGAAAGCGTGCTGTCTCTGATTTTATTATTATAGGTGAAAGTTACATTCATACATACACCATTGACGACCACTAACCCCAATAGTGGAACATTACAGTGAAAAACACCTGCTCCTCCAAAGAAGTATGCTCGCTCTACACTACAGAGAAGCCAAGGCTCTTCACAATACTCCCAAGCTCTTTCTAAGCCTAAGCCTAGCCAAAAGCTTGGCTCCCAAAAACCCTTTACATGAGTTATGAGGTTCTATTTATAACAAGATGGGGTGACTCTCACCCATATAGGACAAAATAGGGTAGAGACAACTTGACAACCTAACAAGACAAAACACTATGATTCTTGAGTTTGGAAACACTCTAGCTCAACAACTTCCACTTGATGCTTCTCAGTCACGTATCGATGCCAATCTTGGTACGCGATGACATCCCCAAACTACATGATGGTGTTAGGCTAGAAGCAGACTCTAGCCTCCATAGCATCTGGGTACAATGATTTGGAACCAATCTTGACTTCTTTCTCGAATAGGAGCAACATGGTCTTGATGTAGACGTGACCACTGATGTAGTTCTGCATGTTTTGTCTATTCAACTCTAAATCCTCCTTGGTGGCAACCTGTCTCAGTTGCTTCAAGTACTCTTCAATCTCCTTCTTTACTTGGTGTTTGTGTTTAGCTTCGGTGAGTGAGCTGGTTGATGGGATCTTGTGGGTTCTCACCATGAAACCCAAATTGTTGTACAATCGTACATAATACATATGAGGCTTGAATGTTTACAATGAATGAGGCGAGTTGCTTGATGTTTTGAATCAACGTTCGAACTCTTGCTTTCTCTAGCTCTGGCTGTGGCTTCATCTTCTTTACCAAAGTAAGCGGTGCCCCTTTGTATCACATTGTCCATTCTTGCACAGCGGTGATGGATGTTTACACATTCCTAAGAGTTTTGACAATTTCCTCGCTCTACTGCTACGAGCTATACAAGTGAACAACTACCTTCTGTACGTCATGAGCACCTCATATAGGTCCTGCATGGTCTCTCCAAGTGTGGATAGTTCACCAAGTATCACTGCTCTTATTTCCCCCAAGTAGACTTGTGTGGAGACTGCATTCTGTGTTGCTGCGCGGCGCTGTTCTATCTCTTGTCGAATAACTTGTAGATTTTGTACCAATTGCTTACTCTTGATTGTCAAATACTAAGTGTTTGATCTCGTCGCACCTGCGAAGGCCAAGTTGACTTCGACAATGGCATTTGGATTCCTGCTGGTGTCTGCTGCTATCACCCTTTCTCTAATGAATGCAGGTGATGCATGATCATCTAGAAAATGCTTTTCCACGCTTGTACAATCCTCTTCTGAAGTTCATTAGATGACAGATTATACACATCCATTACCGGACCATCATCAAGAGGAACTATGCCCCCTTTGTCGCTCGAGGCTAACTTTGCGGCTGGAGGTGGTGGATACTAAATGGTGACCTGTGATGCACTGGGCATTAGGTCAACATCTTCATCATGCGGTTCTGGTTCCAACTCCATGTTCACAACTTCAATCTGCTAAGCAAGCTCCTGATCCTGCATTTGTTCTCTCTCTCTGACTGGTTCTATTCTTGCTCTTTGACTTGAATCAGCGCTGCTTCTTCTGCCATTGCACCTTGCCTTTCTTCTTATTCCTACTTTTGTTTCTCCTCCTGTTTTGTCCTTCTCTGTTCCTGTTCTTTCCCGAGTTTTTGTTTTGTTTTCTGCGCCCTTAGTTCTATTTCCTGCAAGCTTTATTTTCTCTCTTCCTCTGCTTTTCTCTTTGTATCCTTTGCTTCCTGTTTGCTTCCGCTTTCAAAGCTGCTTGCTTAAGGATTGATTCCGCTTTCACTCTGCAACTTTGTTCTCCCATTAGACTATCAACAACCATTCTCTTTCCCTTATCCTGCATGGGATTGCTGCTTTATGCTGGTGCTTCTTTTGGAGTTGTCCTCTAGATCTGCTCCAAGGCTTTTTGCTGAAAGAGCTTCATTAACTTTCTGCCATGTTAGTGTTGACTTCTTTCTATAAACAGTTGAGTGTCCACATATACTGACAAGTCTACTGGCGTTTGCTCAACTGATTTCCTAGTACTGCTTTTAGTGGTCCCTATTGAAGTAACTCTCTTTGGTGTCATGGTAACAATGACTGCTAGGAGAAAGTGCTTCACAAGTGTGGTATCTATGGGACAAAGCGACACTTGGTGGAAACTTCTAAAAATAATAATGTGCCACCTTCAGGAAAGTAATAATGGATCCCTACTTCCTAGGGATGCTTTTTTTCACATTAGTTTTGTTGCGTTTCCCGGGAAACTTGCCATGCACGCTGCTGGTAAAGATTGCGCAGTTATGGGGAATTGGGCAACTTTCTGATTCAGTGCATTCTGCAGTTTCTGAACTTAGTGAGGGTTGTACAATTTCTGGGCTTAGTACTGTGTTGCCTTCCATGGCTGTGCAGTTCCTAAGCTCAAGGCTGACTGCTTGTTAGGACTGCGCAATTCCTATCATCAAGGCTGCTTGTCCTCAAGGATTGCGCAGTTTCTGGAGGCAAGCCTAGAACTGTTGTGAGACTAAGTTGGGAGATCGGCTTGTGACTTAGAAGAATCAACTATGTGAGAAAACACAAGCAAAATTGAAAAGATGAGTCTTAGTCGAAGCATGAATACTTGGATCAGTGCAAGATGAGCTTTTGTGGAAAAGAAGGGAGGTTTCAAATTCTAAGCATTTGCAAAATTTTGAAGGGTGGTTATAACGCCAATGTTTTAAGATTTGGCTAGCTCGGAACCGATTCGGCCGAGTTGGTCTGAGTCAAGGCCTCACCGGGTCAACTCGCCTAGTGAACTGGTTCGACCGACCGGGTTATTACCGAACAACTCGACCGACTTGGTAATAACCTGGTCGGCTTGGCCGAGTCCGAGTCTACTCGGTCGAGTTGGATGACAACGGCCCGTGAATTAAAAAACAATTATTTTTTTTTCTTTTGCTTTTGGGGGACTCCAATGTTTTCACGATGATACTTCAATGGTTTTTTGTCCCTAAATAAGTTTATCTCGCTTGATCTTGAGAGGCTTGTTTAGGTGGTATTACATATGTAGTAGTTATTCCTTAAGGGATAGGCTTCATTCTTCTTCAAAACCTTCCAATAGGTTCTTTGCCCATTTCTTAAAGAAACCTAACTTTGTGGCCCCAAACTTGGCCCTCCAAAGATGAGCATCGAGCCTTGAGTTGATTCCACGTGATGCTACACCCATTGATGAGCCTCCAAATGCTAAAACACTAAACTTAAAAGCTTGGACGTTGGACTATTTGATGATATGCCCAAATGGACCAAAGATGCCCCATAGCTAGACTTGACCCTATTTTGGTGGATGGTGCCTTCTTCCAAAGCACAGATGAGGACGGTTATCATTGAGATGACTTAGGAGGGCTAGCACATCCCTCTTTGATGGCAATGCTTACCCTTAGGGGTGCCATGTCACTCACATGCTTGAAAAGGGTGACATAGATGGGGTCTCTCCTAGATGACATCATGGTGGAGGATGCACCTTTTGAAGATGTACACATGCACTTTGGGACTTTCTTGGAGTGAGGAATACTCTTGGACCCTTGTATTAGTTACGTGATGACTTACAATCTATTTTGGAGGATAACGCCATTTCTAGCCTCCTTGGTTATGCGTTTTTGTTTTGATCTCTATATCATCGTCATGTATGTATTGGACATTGCACTGGGTGCCATTTTGATATAATGGATATATTCATGAGCCTACTTTGATCATATGTTGTCTTCTATCTATATTCTAATGCTGTGTGTTTGGAAACATGAATGAAAATCTTTAAAATTATGTTTTTTTATAAAAAAAATAAAAATTAATGTATTTTTTACAATGACTGAGTCATTGAAATCGAGCCGACCGAGTCGATACCGAGTCGGAGTTAGAGTTGGAGATTTAAAATATTGATATCCGCTACAACAGATCCTTGACCAAAACCCCTCCAAGACAAAGTCAAACCTTTCATCCTTTTTGAGCTCTCCTTCTAACAACTTCGGACTCAGCGACTTCTACAATTTTGACCTCCCAGTAGATTCTTATGCAACTTCGACTCCCCAATAGATTCTTCTGCAACTTTGTCCTCTACCAATTTCTTTTGCAAAAATCCTAGTTAACATGTGTGGCTAGAATATGGATCGATTTGCTTCTTTTCTCCTTCACCTGACTTGCCTTCTCTTCCTTGTCAATTCTGCTTGCACATAAGGCTTCTTGTCACTAAAATCTCAACTTCCACAATTCGTTTTTTCACTGCAGCAATGTGATGCCCTAATCTTCACATGCGTGGAGAAATATAGTCCAAAATAGACCCAAAAACTTTAATTTTCTTTTGTTAGTTTCACCTCCTTTTCTTCGCTCTTCTTTTGGTCTCTTCTATGCTTTTATTGAACTTCTTTGTTGCTAGATGAGTGTACCTTAAATGAGGCCGAGTGCTCCTATATGTAGGCCTTTCTCTAGGTCGAATTGCTAACTTTAGGCTGACTTGTTCTTTGCACCATGAGGAAGTCTTGGAGGGTCTTTGACTCTAGATTTGACTCAAATAATTTTTCTTTACAATACGTAACATGCCCAAAAGGGTTTTCCATACATGACAATGACCCAATTGACTTGTAGACTAATTGACAAGCCCTAGAAGCACTCAATGGTCTTAATTTTAGGTATATTCTATGCTAGAGCAATTTATTTCATTTTCTTTTCCACATTAGCAATCACATCAACATAAAGTAAACTACAGATAGAACATAAATATAAATCGTAGAAGACAAGAGGATACAAGATGTGGTGCTAGCCAGGGACAAACCCCAATGTGGGGAAACCCTTGATCAATTCTTCTTTTATGTTCTTCAAAGTTCAGCAGAGAAAG
>APFE031528270.1:308376-324347 GCA_000404065.3 Pinus taeda
AGAGAGAGAGAGAGATAGTACATTTACAATAGAAGTCAACACTTTGACTTTTGATATCCGCATGAGATCAGTTGAAGACATATTGCTTCAACTGATTCTCTAAGTTGACTTCTTCACCTATCATAGTGCTGCATCTCGTCCATTTGTTGCACCTTACCAAGTAGCAACATCATGCTGCATCATGCATCATCAAGCTGCTCATGATCACTATGCTGCCCATACATCATGCTGTCCATGATCTCATACATCATGCTGCCCATGATCTCATCTATCATGCTGCCCATGATCTCATACATCATGTTGCCCATACTCATATCATCATGCATCATTATGCTGACCATGCTCATATCATCATGATCTCATACATCATGCTGCCCATGATCTCATACATCATGCTGCCTTCCTTCGGAGACAGATGCTCTCGCTGTTTCGACAGTTCTCGTAGTTTCGACTTTTTCGGCTTTTCTGGCAGTTCCGGCGTTTCCGACTTTTCCGGCTTTTCCAGCTTTTCCGGGTTTTCCAACTTTTCTGTCTTTTCCGACATTTCTGGCTTTTCCGACGTTTCTGGCTTTTCCGACACTTTCGGCTTTTACGGCAGTTCCGACTTTTCCGACTTTTCTGGCTTTTCCAGTATTTCTGGCTTTTCCGACGTTTCTGGCTTTTCTGGTAGTCTCGGCTTTTTCGGCAATTCCGGCTTTCCGGCAGTTCCGACTTTGTCGACAATTCCGACTTTTTCGGAAGTTCCGGTATTTCCAACAGTTCCAGCTTTTTCGGCAGTTCCGGCTTTTTCAACAATTCCAGCTTTTCTGCAAGTTTCGGCTTTTCCGACTTTTCCAGTGTTTCCTTAGGATCTCTCCTCCTACTAAAACTCAAAGACAAGTAGAGAGAGGAAGAGATCCAAGTGTGTGTAGAAATGACTTGAAGTCATCTTCTATTTATACTAAAATGTAGAGGTTGAATAAACATAACTGTTGGGCTTCTGAACCTACATAAGTTGCAGGCTGGGTTAACAATTTGTCCATAACATAAATAAATTCATAACTTCATAAATACTTATTGGAATTGGATGATCTTTAGATCAATCCTACACCTCTCAATGAAAGGGATCCAATAAAAATATCAGCTGCCATAAATAAGATGACCAAGATGGAGTTTGGCCCTAGTTGCCAATTTTAACACTCCCTCTTAACTAGGGAGAACTCCATCCGCTAATCCATATGTCCAACTGTACTATCTCTGCCATTAGTGCCCTGCACTGCTCTGCCCAGCGCTACTCAGCTCTGCTTTGCTCAACTCTGTTGGCTCTGCTCTGTTGAGCTCTGTTGGCTCTGCTCTGCTCAACTCTGCTGGCTCTGCTCTGCTCAGCTCTGCTGGCCTGCGCTGCTCAACTTAGCTCTGCTGGACTATGAAGAAGAAGAATTAATCGAGAATGTCTGATACCATTCTCCACTGACTCGAAGTCAGTCTCAAAGTGCATACCACTGGTCCCAGACCGGTCTCAACCGACCCAAAGTCAGTGTCATAGTGGGTACCACTCCTACCACTGGTCCCAGATCAGTCCTTCACTGACTCGAAGTCCGTCTCAGAGTATGTACCACTGGTCCCAGACCAGTCTCAACCGACCCAAAGTCAATGTCATAGTGGGTACCACTCCTACCATTGGTTCCAGACCAGTCCTCCACTGACCAGAAGTCGGTCTCAGAGTATGTACCACTGGTCCAGACCAATCTCAACCGACTCTAAGTCAGCATCATAGTAGGTACAACTCCTACCATTAGTCCCAGACCAGTCCTCCACTGACCCGAAGTCAGTCTCAGAGTATGTACCATTGGTCCTAGACCGGTCTTAACCGACTCGAAGTCAGCGTCATAGTAGGTACAACTCCTACAACTGGTCCTATACCAATATCATTGATCCTAGATCAGTGAAGGTCATTCGAGCATAGGGAGTACGGTAGATACAACGATGCTTCCATCAGTACTACTATGGTCCCTATCCTCATTTCCTTGCTCATTGATCAGATGAGAGGTACTTCCCATGAGTCCCAGACTACATCGGTAGGATGCCTCGACAGGGGAACTTAATCAATCCTGTCCTCACAGGAGAACTAATCATCCTGCTACACAATTGCCATGGAGAACACATCATCGAGGCCTCACGGGAGAGCTAATCATCCTGCTACATAATCGCCATGGAGTACACATCATCCAGACCTCACATGAGAACTAATCATCCTGCTACATAGTCGTCATGGAGAACACATCAGGAGAACTAATCATCCTGCTACACAATCGTCATGGAGAACACATCATCCAGACCTCACAGGAGAACTAATCATCCTGCTACACAGGAGACCGAATCATCCTGTCCCACAAGAGAGCGAATCATCTTGTTCACAGGAGAGCGAATCATCCTGTCCACAGGAGAGTGAATCATCCTGTCCCACAAGAGAGCGAATCATCTTGTCCCATAAGAGAGTGAATCATCTTGTTCACAGGAGAGCGAATCATCTTGTTCATAGGAGAGCAAATCATCCTCTCCCACAAGAGAGCGAATCATCTTGCCCCAATGCACACCACCAGGGGAGGGTGAGTCACCCTGTGGTCGTATGTTGCTCTAGTAAGAACCGCAAGCCCTCAGAGCTCCCAGAGCTCAGTTTATGCAACATGCAAGACTCATTTACAAGGGTCTCTCGACGACTCCAAGTCGTTCGAGAAGATCACAAATTTGATCTTTCCCTGGGGCTTTGACAAAGTGTACCGACCTGTACATCATCTCAGTGCGATGGAGCCTCCTTGCTCATCGACTTACCATATCCCAGATAAGGTAGTATCTGATGTCTATTTGCTGGAGCAATCATTGAATACGGGATTCATCAATAATCAAATCCCACCTTTGGTTGTCACAGAGAATCACAGCGGTATTCATCATGTGTACTCACTGAAGAGTTTCCACAACTAGGCAACTTCATACGAGGTCATACTTGTAATTATGTATCCGGTTTTAGCGGTACTTATAACAACCGACTTCTGCTTCCTGCTCATCCATGATACGAAGCAGAATCCAAAGAGAACCAGCATTGAAAAGTGCTCTAATGATTCTCCACACTGCCTGCCTAGTCAGCATTCGAATAATCATGCAGTTTTCATATTTCCGGCAGTGTATCTCAATCCATGAGAGATTGTGCCCCGAAGATATCTCAGAAGATTTTTGGCATCAATCCAGTGAAGCTCAACCAAATATGAGCTCACCATGCTAACTACAAAACATATGTTCGGAATCCAGCTCCCTCTTACTTATGGAAATGAGAGGGTCTGCACCTGTTAGAAATAGGTCGTCCTTATGAGGTGCTAGTATGAGAGGTCTATCATCCACAACCTTTGGGTAATGGTTTGGATTGGTTTCACTCCTAGTGAATCGCAGCTTCATCAAACAACTATCAATCCTCTCATACTATGCCTAGGGTGTTTTGCTTCAAGCCATAGAGGGATTTCTTCCACCAATATACATGAGATTCCCGTTCATGAATCTCAAACTCCATGGGTTGTTCCAAACTTGTGGACCTGCTACATGAGAGGAATGGTCCCCTTGTAAGATTTTCCTTCGGTACATATCAAACATGTACCTTCATTCTCTTTTTGAATTTAGGCATCCCGGTCACCATCTGACTCATAGACCTTTGGTGCTGAGTCAATGGACATGGTCCCCAGTGGACTTGATACAATCCTGAACTCTAAAACATCTTTGAAAAATCTATTTTCAAACACATACCTTTCCATTGATGAGTGCCACCCCGAAACCTTAAACTTCCATTTCCGAGATGGACACCAGGTTCTTCTTGCGATCAGGTACATAAGAGAGATTGTGGGGTTCCTTGCTTTCTTTGAAGAGTAGACCATTTCCTTGATGACCTGCATTACTTATTATTTCTCTGATCATTGAAGATGTCTCTGGAATGATTGTTATCTTCATCAAGAGATGTGTCTCTGCTTTTTGGACACTCTTTTACATGATGGCCAGACTTATTGCAACTAAGGCATCTGCCTTTCCTTCCACCCTTAAATCTGAACTTCCCAATGAAGTGATCTTTAAGTAGGCCATTAGAAACTTCCGCTGTGCCATTTTGGTAATATTCTCTGCTTCCACTTCATCCTTGGTGAATTTGAACCCATTGATCCTTTTGTCTTGTCCCAACTGTTATCGGTGATTGCTCTTTCACTCTTGCTTGGGCATTGTCTTCACCTCAGCTCTAATACCATGTTAATTTTAGGTATGTTCTTTGCTAGAGCAATTTATTTCAATTTCTTTTCCACATTAGCAATCACATTAGCATAAAGTAAACTACAGATAGAACATAAATATAAATCGCAGAAGACAAGCCAAGACAAGAGGACACAAGATGTGGCGCTAGCCAGGGACAAACCCCAATGTAGGGAAACCCTTGATCAATTATTCTTTTATATTCTTCAAAGTTCAGCAGAGAAAGAGAGAGATTAGTGGAAGACATATTGCTTCAATTGATTCTCTAAGGTGACTTCTTCAACTATCATAGTGCTGCATCTCGTCCATTTGCTACATTTTACTGAGTAGCACCATCATGCTGCATCATGCATCATCATGCTGCTCATGATCACTATGCTGCCCATACATCATGCTGTCCATGATCTCATACAACATGCTGCCCATGATCTCATCGATCATGCTGCCCATGATCTCATATATCATGTTGACCATACTCGTATCATCATGCATCATTATGCTGACCATGCTCATATCATCGTGCTGCTTATTATGCTGCCCATGATCTCATACATCATGCTTCCTTCCTTCGGAGACAGATGCTCTCGCTGTTTTGGCAGTTCTCGGTAGTTCTGGCTTTTCCGGCAGTTCCGACTTTTCTGGCAGTTCCGACAGTTCTAGCATTTCCTACTTTTCTAGCTTTTCTAGCTTTTTCGACATTTCCAGCTTTTTTAGCTTTTCTGGTATTTTCGGTTTTTCCAGCGTTTCTTGCTTTTCCAGCATTTCCGGCTTTTCCGACAGCTCCGACGTTTCCGTCTTTTCTGGTATTTCTAGCTTTTATGGCGTTTCCGGCAGTCCCAGCTTTTTCGGCAGTTCCTGCTTTTTTGGTAGTTTCCATTTTTCTGTTTTTTCCGGCTTTTCCAGTATTTTCAGCTTTTCCGGCGTTTCTGGCAGTTCCGGCTTTTCCGGCAGTTTTGGCTTTTTCGGCTTTACCGATAGTTTAGGCTTTTCCGCAAGTTCCGGCTTTTTCGCAAGTTCCGGCTTTTTTCATTTTTCCAGCGTTTCCTTAAGATCTCTCCTTTTACTAAAACCCAAAGACAAGTAGAGAGATGAAGAGATCCAAGTGTGTGTAGAAATGACTTGAAGTCCTCTTCTATTTATACTAAAACGTAGAGGTTGAATAGACATGACTGTTGGGCTTTTGAGCCTACATAAGTTGTAGGCCGACTTAACGATTTGTCCATTACATAAGTAAATTCATAACTTCATAAATACTTATCGGAATCGGATGATCTTTAGATCAAGCCTACACCTCTCAATGAGAGGGATCCAATAAAAATATCAGCTGCCATAAATAATATGACTCACATGGAGTTTGGCCGTAGTTGCCAATTTTAACAGTGCTTGACCTCAAAATAAATTTCCCTTGAACATGAAACCCATGCCTCAAGAACGACAATAGTAAATTTATTTTTCTCTTTACATGAAATATACAAAATCATGATTACATGTCTTTGTGAAAACCGAAAATAGTTACATATTCCAACATTCCCTCTTAATTAGGGAGGTATTCATTATTCATTCACGGTACTTGGACATTTTAAATCTGAAGAATTCTCAAAAGGGTCGAATTGGTAAGCCAGAGCATCTCATCATACCAACCAACATTGTCACATAGCAAGGCCTTGATTAACAACTCTATCTCTCCATAAGATCAGAGCACAATGTTGGTGAGACTAATGACTGACAGACACCATCATCATTGTCTCTCAAGGCACATACCCCACTTGGGTGTTCACAGGGTATGTCCTTTTAGGACAATTCCGACCTTGGAATAACACATCCTCAAGGAATTTCCTCTTCCACTACTCTTATCTTGGATGCCTTACCTCATCTTCAAAGAGTATCAGAACAAGTCTTAGATGCTTACCCAATCCTGCATTCTTTCTTCATAATACGAAGACAAGAATGATGTGTCTATCTCTCCCTCTCAACTAGGGAAGATATACCCACTCCTATAAAAGGAATGTACCTAAGCTCCCTCTTATCCATGGACTTGTCCAAGCTCCCTCTTAACTAGGGACTTGTTTCCAATAGAAGCTATCTGTTCTTTGGTGGAGATCATGGTACCATCAGTTGCTTGTAGCCCTCCTTCTTTCGATGTCATGAATTTCTTCTTCATCCTCATGGAGCCTGTTATCTCTTAGAGAAAACCCAGCTGCAGGAAAACCTCTAAGGTAACCTGTAACCTCTTTGAGGTTGAAAGCTGGCCCTTCAACTTGGAGAGGGATCTTTCCCTAAAACTCAACCACTCTAGGTCACTGTAGTAGTAGGTTTTGCAATTGAGTTATGTGGTCAGATTTATCAAAAAATGAAGTTTGGTTGGAACTTGGGATATGTGAAAAATACTACCATTGGGCATGGAGTCTTTGATACAAAGACAATAGTTACAGGTCATACAAATTAGTCTAACAGAGGCAAGATAGTTGCAGGCTTCATAGACACATCATTAATGAGAGATGGTAGGAGAAAGTAGAAGTACACATCAAAAGACAGAGCAACCATGTGAATTCTGCAATTGACATTTAAGTTGAAAAACATATAGGAAATATGAAAAACCTAAGACAGAGCATTTACAAAGAATTCTATTTCATAACCTTTATTCAAATTACTGAAGATTAATGTATTCAAGCTTTGACTAAAACAGAGGAAAAACACCATAAGAAACTGACTGGAAACCTTCAATACATGAATGTTTGTAATGCTGTAATATTGCTTGCTGCAAGTTCTATTAATATCAAAATAATATACACCAGGTCTGATCTTTCAAAGTATTCCCAATCCTTCTTCATTACACAGTCCTTGTCTTTATAGAAAAGACAAACTAACTAAAAACCAGTTTCTAACAAAGTTGTAATTACAAAGTCTAAAAATAACAACATACATCTCAAATATATGCATATAAAACTTTCCAATCCTATCTGCATCTAAAGATCATGCTGTTGTTGGAGTCATGGCTGGAGGTGAGGATCAACAAGTCAAATTTGGTGAGGTGGCATCGAAGTCAACAAATGTCCATGAGCTTTTTCCTCTCGAAATCCTGAAAAATAAGGTCCAGTGATCCCTTCAAAAATCCAAAACCATGATCGCTGTTAGAAAACCGAGAGACGGTTTTCCAAATGGGTCCGTTATGGACAAAAACCTGTTTCGGTTTTGAAAAAATCGTTCTCATTATTCTGGAAAGCGTGCTCGAAATTATTGTGTTGTACAGGAAAAATTGAGTTTTAACTCGTTATTTAAACAGAAATGCGCTGCTACTCCTGTTGTAAGCACATTTTCCTTTTTAATTTTAATAATGATTATTTTGTTGTTGATGTGGAATGTGTCAGCACATTTCAAAAATTTTATTTTATTTTATTTTTGGCGCTTATATTCATGCTATCAGCGAATACATGATAACACTGACACTCCCGTTGTTAGCATATTCTTGTTAATCATTTTATTGTAGTTGATAACCCCATTATCGACATTCCCGTGTTTATTACAAATCAGCGCTGACACTCTCGTTATCAGTGCTTTAACACTATTTTATTTACAAATTGGCGCTGACACTGAAACTCTCAGCGTTTTTAAAAATTAACAAATAAAATTGTGATAACAGAGCCTTTTCCTTCTTTGTAGGGCATCGACCATCCATCACTTTCCTTCAAGAACCATATCAGTGATGTCATTCTTCTCTTCATCGGAAAGTGATCTTCTAGTTCACTTTTGGTTTTTCTTCATACAACTACCTCTTCCAAGTCATTTTTTCTTTAGGATCTTTCATCCAAACACGTGTGCTAGTTGTAGGTGACATCTATAACTCTCTTTCGATAGCGCTGTATCAGCCCATTCAGATGTTGTTCAAAAATAAAAATGAACATCAAATCAAAGTTACCTTTTGTGATGGCCTTTCATCATGACATTTGCTTCTAGTAACATCAACATCTCGCACATTGACACATTTCCAAGATATTCAGTGTCAAAGGTCTCCTTCCTTTCCAGACTTCATCAGAGTCTTCATACATTTTCCATGGAGATATCCTAGCCAATTCTTTTAGTCATCGGATGTTCAACACTCTCTCTTATCTTATGTGGCTATAGTTGCATCTTTCACAATCTCTTCTTTCTTTCTTCACATATTGCTTTTCAGGAACTTCCATCCATAGTTCCATTGTCTTTGTCAACCACCTCATATTCCATATGCCGTCATGCATCTATTCAAAGAGATCCCTTTTCTTTGATCATGCTCATGAGGTAGAGCATTCACCCATGCTATCTGCAACTATATGATGACATGACTTAATCTATCAAACGTATACATACCTCTTTTCTCCTTTTGGTCATCTAAACTTCCTTTGGCAACTTCCTTTCCTTGCTTGAAAGTTCTTCAACCATTTTGACATGCTGCGTTCCTTTGTCACCATACCATCATCCTTTTAAACAATGAATCCCAAGGTGGAATTCTTAGCGAGACGCTTCTTCCAAGAGAGGTGAAACTTCAAATGAAGATTCCAACGGAGGATCATAATTATCCTCATTCTACAAATGCTCCTTCCTAATGATGATGATGTATGATGATTTCTTTTTTCCATGCTAGATGACTTTCTTCCTACATGCTACTTATGCTTTCAATGAGGTTACCAAGAGCTTCTTTGATGAC
This sequence comes from Pinus taeda, assembly GCA_000404065.3. Classification (NCBI taxonomy): domain Eukaryota; kingdom Viridiplantae; phylum Streptophyta; class Pinopsida; order Pinales; family Pinaceae; genus Pinus; species Pinus taeda. The sequence continues at coordinate 317,318 of APFE031528270.1, forward strand.
TGCTACATCCATGTAGACTTTTACTTCAACTTCTATAAATATGTCATGAGCTCTTGCTTCAATCGTATGCTTCTAATATGATGGCATCTTCTAATATGATGCATGCTAACAATGCTTTCCATCTAATAGTAATCTCTAACCATTGTAGAACTCTTTTCACCTCCTACTTCTCCTTGCTATAAAAAGCTTAATAGTGAAGATCTATCCCTTCTTTGTTGGATTTCTTCTCATCAGTTTCTTCTACTTCTTGGATGATATGGGCTTCAATTCTTTCTTTCCTTTTCTTGTTGTCCTTCTTGAGTTTTGGACAATCTCTCTTGTAGTGCCCATATTCCTGACAGCCATAGCATTTGATCTTTGACATATTGATCTTCTTCTTTTTCTGTGGACCAAACTTTCCATTTCTCTTAGCCATGGAAACAAATACTTGAACTTGTTCATTTGATCCCACATCACTTTTTGCCTTCAACCTGGTTTCTTCAATCTTACATAATGACTAGAGTTCATTGAATGGGGCGGCTTCCTTCTTTCCATAGATGTTTGATATGAAGTTGCCCCATTCCTCTGGTAGTGCATTGAGCACAACTGTGGTCATCTCTTTATTGAACATTATTTCCTCCGATTCTTGTCATTGGTCTCGTATTTCTGACACCCTCATAAGGTACCCTTCTTCCTTTGATACCTTCATCTTTGTAGATGGAGAACATGCACACAAAGATCGATTTCCTTGGAGAGTTCAATTTTTTATATAGCAATAACAATGGCCGAAAAAGTTCGAGCCCGAGAAGGAAGCAGAGACAGAGGGGTAGGGACAATGATCCGGAGGAAGATTTCTAGACCAAGAGAGGCAGCAACAAGATGCTGAGTTATTCCCAGTGAGGCAGCGTAGAGGATTGCACAGGCAGCTTTAGAGGGCAATTTGATTTGGTTGTGGAAAAAATTGATTTAGCTTCCAAAAGGCCAAAGAATCATTTCTAGCAACAGAGGTAGGCAGAACAACTTGATCAGAGGTAGTTCTGGGCCATACGTCAAAGGGTCTGTGCAAGCACTGCACAGAGGCCTGTACAAGGGTCTTGAGAGGACAAGTTTTTGAAGCCGACTTGTGCCGTGGTTGCTTGTGGAGGAAAGGAAATTCCCTTAGATAATTTCGGCCATATTTTCTTGCTGTGGATTGCCAGTCCTTGGCATCTAGATTGTACTCAAAATTTGACCCCTGCTACTTAATAATTAAAACCCTCAGCTGCTGCATTTCCCAAGTTGGGTTTTTTCGGGGACATTTGTCCAAAAATAATTGTGCTAATTTTTATGTGTGTATGCTCGAATATTTCTCAATTTTTGGTGCTATTATTTTCCGCAGTAATGTTGTGAAGATTGTAGTGTGTTTATTTTGTTGTTGTCATAGCAATAAAATGCTAATTTAATTAACAATTAGAAGAAATAATACCAGTTGCTACAATAGTATTTTAGACTTGAGATTTTCACAAGGACCACTCAAGAAGCTTTGTATGATGCTTATATGCCTTCAAATAGGCTTTCACTATCCTTGAGAAGCTTGGAATGGGACCACACGAGACCTAGGGTTTGTGAATAACCGTGGGAGGAGACCCTCCAAGGAGCTCACTAGGTCAAGGTAGTGTAGGGAAAGGGTTTTAAATGATTTATTCCATTGAATACTATGTGCAAAAACATTCAAGAAGACCCCTCACCAAGACGTTCAAGATGATTTACAAGAATGCAACTAGGGCTTGTGTTTTCTCACAAACTGATTGTGGGAATTACCTCAAATTTGGAGAATCACTAGAGGAAGCATCAACGCAGTAGCCTTTCCAAACAATTTTGCAAGATCATCTCCCGAAAGTAATTCGCAGGAAGCCCTAGCTAGTCGTCTAGGGTTAGGGCCAAAATTTAGAAAGAGGAGAAAAAGAGAAAGAAAATAAGTTTGATCACCAAATTTACTGGGATCAGTGCCTTACCCTTGGGCTATGGAGTCTATGTGATTCGAAATTCGGCTAAAATTTGTCTTCAGGGAGGCTAAATTGTGATGCCCTAGCTATCAACCTTTAGCATCTACCCACCGAAGATCTATGGATTTTCATGGAAGAAAAACAAGTTTTACTCCACTAGGAACATTCATCTACTTGTTATTAATGAGTAACATGCACAAATTTGCAATTTGACAATCTTTTACAATAATATTCAATAATTAGGGCACAAAAGGAAGAGCTAGTTACAAAATTTCCACACATTAGACATTTTTCATGCAAAAATATTCAACAAAATTATTTACAAGATAACAAGAGATATATCCAATCCAAGATCAAGAAGATGGCTCCAAGAAAGAACGAATTTTCTGCTTGAAAGGTATCGAAATGCATTAAGAGATCTCTAATAGATAACCAAGAAACAGTGCGAAATTCCTTAAGAGAATTAGATTCAAGTGTGATGATGATGTTTGATACAAATGAGGCCTATCTTTATTTATATGAGCTTCGAAGAGTTCGAATTAGCCTAAGATGCCCCTAAATTTACTTTAATGTGCATAATAACATCACTTTGCTGACAAGCCCACCAAATAGCTCATAAAGTGTAAGATAAGCCATCCAAAATAAAGCCGAAATGATGTAGCAAGGGTGTAGGAGGGCTGTTGGAAGGCCTAATCGAGTTCTCAAGTCCCATGATGAGGAAGAGTGCTCCGCGAATGATGGTAAAAGGGGGTGGCCCTTTGATCTCTAAGTAAAACACCACGTGGTGCTCCAAAGTGGCTTTGGGGCATAAGTAATGGTCTCATGGGTCTTGTGGTGTAAAATAAGCCTATAGACTGCCCCAAATGAGGGCAGGAAAGATGGTGCTTTCCCTCCCATGTCTCAAGGATGAGACAAACCTCCTCTGGGCCTCATATCAGTTGCCAAACCCTATATACAATGCTAAGCCGATTAGGGGCATTGCTGGTCCAAGTGCATCATCTCTCATATCATGTGGGGTAATGAACAAGCTGCTAAAGGTGCTGAGGCTACCCATGGCATGAGATAATGCTTTGTCACATGATGGAAAGTCATGGCTCTCAACACTTCCTCTACAAGTGTCAATATGATCCTCTGATGGGCTTAGGCCCCGTACAATGAGCCCAAGCCCAATGTGAAATCACCTTCTAATATTGTATAAGATCCAATGCGTCTCCTCAGTCTCCAATACAATGATTCATTAGTGCAATGGAGTGAATAAGCTTGTTAATCAAGGGCAAAAATGGACACTTCATAGTCCCTTCCAGATTTGGGGCTTTGAGCATGTAATGGTGTGTAGGAGTGGTTAATAGACTACCCTTAAGGTGTTCCCAACCCATAAAGGGAATGACATGTCCAAGGTACATCCTTCAAGTGGTAGGTGTCATGTGAATAATGTTGGATAAAGCTATCATTGGTGTCAATAAGATGGCATCCTCGGTAGCTTTCCCTAGATAAGATCCTGTGTGCAAACCCTAGGAAGAAAACCCTAATGTGTTAAAGATGCCCTAAGAAAGAAACCCTATTGAAGATGCTCATGATGCCCTTGTTCCTTATTTAATGAAGAAGTCCTAATCCTAAAGAGTTCCATGACAATGATAACCTAAATGCTTGAAAAACCGTAACTGATTGATGCCTAACCTTAGTCAATAAAGAAGGGCCCTTAATCTAGTAGCCCTTGCCCTAATGCAAATAATGTTACCCTAATTTTTATTGAAGTAAAACCTTGCACAAAACTCTATTCCTAAGTGCAAAACCTAAGATGATCTAGGCACATGCAGACATGAATGAACTGTTGGTAAACACTAAGTATGCTTGACCTAGAATGATAGAAACCCTAATGAATAAAGATCACATAGAAGCCCTAGTAAATGCTAACCCTAGGTATTGATAGCAAACTCTAACCCTAAATGCATTGATGAAACCCTATGTATATGATGCTATAGCATAAGCCCCAGCAGAGCAATGGCACTCTCCAATAGTAAATAAATGCAATCTGTGGCATGGAGAAAGCCCTAAATATTGATACCCTAATATGCCATAGATTAAAAATATATATGATGAAGCCATAGCAATATATGTTAATGGGACTCTTCAAGAAATCTGGTGAAGCCATCTCAATTAGAAATGATTTATATAAGAGCAACCTCATCTTGTGTTGAAGATGATTTAAGAACCAGTGAGTTAAAAATAATTTGTGAAGAAAGTTAGCCTCTGCTTTCATGGCTTCTACAATGAAAAATTTGGTAAAGTTAAGAAACTCCATTATGAAGAAATCAAAAGCTAACTACACAGCAAAAAGAGGTATCAAGTTGGCTTGATTTAAATAAATATTAGACCAAAATTGTGAACTAGTTGGCTTTCAATAATTAGGTGGACCGATTCATTAGGTGAATGGATCCTAGCTTTTCAAAAATCCGATGGATTCAAATCCATATTTGTATTTGTATCTTTTTCCTTGTAACTTAGCATATAGATATGCTCACATACATATAGGTACATACACACACACACATATATCTGTGTGTGTGTGTTTATGGCTATATAGAGATGTGGATATCTATATCCATCCATCTCTCTCTCTCTCTCTCTCTCTCTCTCTCTCTCTACAAACACATATCTCAAAGTCACTAGACTTAGAATCATTAAAACTTGGTGAGGCAAAAGAGTGTAGGGTTTGAATTGGATCAAGAATAAATTGGGAAAACCTTAGCAAGTACCAAAACAAAGATATACACATTTTGAAATAAAAAAGGCATAAATTGGGAAAAACTTAGCATGTACCAAAAAATAAAGATATACACCTTTTGAATTAAAAAAAACATTTTTCATTGATGTTTAAACTTTCATGGAACATTTATCTTATATGGGATGAGTCCAAAAAGGATCCAAACCGAGAACGGGAAGGATTTGCTTATAAAACTTACCTAAATGATGAATACTAAATAGTAAAAAAACTAAGAAGCAATCTCTCTTATGTCTAGGCTACTACTTGGCCCTAAATGTTCACCAAGTCCTTAAGGAGAAAAAGAGGAACCTCTTTTGATTGAAGCCAATCTAATGTAGGATTTGGCTCCTCTAGGTTAATCGCTAAATGATCCAAACTTGTCATTGCGATGAACTATTGAAATATGAATTAAACTTTAAATTTTAAATAAAATCTTCAAATTCAGATGCTCAAGCCTCAGATAAATTGAGACGAGTCTTATGTTTCTTAGTGTCTCACCTTAGATTTGCCTATTGCAAAGTTGCAGATTGTAACCAACTAATACAAAACCAAATACGCTCTTTTGTTTTAATCAATTGCACTTAGAAAACATTTTCACAAATATATTCCAATTGTGTGTCATGACTCATGTCCCTTACTAAATTATTTTGGAACAAGATTAATTTTTATATTATGGGGCCAATTTTGGAGCTAGTGGGTCCCATTCGATTTTTTTAGGAGATTAGACTTAGGAAAAGTTATTTTTGTTGTGGTTAAGTTACACATGGGGGCCACCCACACTAGGGAAATACGCACTCCCTAGTTCAATTTGCATGGAGGTGGTTAAGTGAGGGTCCACGATTGAGGGAGAATTGGAGGGAAATGTGCTTCACGAAATCTATAAAAGGAAGGCAACTCTCCTCATCTCATTCATCTTTTGGCATATCAATTGCTCTTTGGTTGCTCGAGCTGCTTAGCTGAGTCACTTGCTATTCAACACGAGTTCTTCAAGCGAAGAGCTCACCCTTTCTTTAGGGGACTTTGAGTGCCACCCTAGGAAGGTTTTTCTTCACTTCTTCAGGAGGAGGGTTTCATTATCATTTCCAGCAGTTGCATTCATGTCTAGGTGGTGCGTATCACTGGAGGACGTAGTGAAGAGGAGGCCGAGTTTGCTTGTGGTGTCTTGCAGTGGAGTTTGGGTGCGAGATTTTTCGGAAAAGAGGCATAAGAGGATTGTTGGCATTTTGGAGAGTTTGGGTGTTGGAGGAGTGTGCTACTTTACTTTGCAAGGTGACTTTCACACTTCTTGGGCCAGCGCAGAGGCAACACTTGGTTCTCACGTGGAGGGTAGAGTATTAGCCTTTGAGGTTGAACTTTACTATGGAGGTTAAGGGAAATACTTGGAGAGGTGGTTACTTCATTTTCAGAGCTTGGAGGAGGATTTCTTTGGTTTTTTTTGCAGGCAATATTTCTTGAGCAATTTGGAGGGCGTAGGCCATATTGGAGGCCGAATTTGGGAGGTTGGATTCAGGCCAAACCCTTTCTGGGTTTTTGTGAGTTTTGGCCAAGGAGTTTGGGGGTTAAAGTTTTAGCATTTTCTAAGCACCACAGACGGGGTTTCTTGGAGTTCCTTTCTAGCCAGCATTGTAGTTTTTGGGGGACAACGCAAAGCATTAGAGGAGCAATGTTTTTCCGGCTTTGAGATTATTGTTTATCACTTGGGTTCTGTCAAGCTTGCCCTTGAGGCAAGCCTAGGTGCATTCTCCATACTATTGTACTTGCTCCATTTCATTAATAAAATGGCTCAGTTGGTTCTCATTTCTGGAGTGTATTGAGCATTTGCTGTTTTTTTTTAGTGTATAAATCGTTTTTGCTTTTGCATATCACTATTTGTTTAAGTTTGGAACATTACATTTTGTTTGCAACTTGAAGCACCGTATGTATGATTTAAGCTTCAAATGGCAAATATCTTAAGAATTGGCATATCACTGCCAAAGTTTCGTTGCTAAAAACATAAAAAAATTAATAAATCATACAAAATAAAGAAAATTTTAACGGGTCAAGCCTTCAAGGGTACCTCGCAACATTTTAGTTCTTTTGCATGTGGCACTGGTATAGGCAAACAATTTTACAGGTGCCCTATAATTGTGTAGTTGGGCAATCACATGCCTTTGGGTTTCTTGATTAGGGAAGTACCTTTCAATGCACATCATATGTTAGGATATTCCGACACATAGGAATAGTTAAGTTCAACTTGGTCTAGTATAGAGTTAGGTATAGAGTTAGGTAAAGTGTGTTTCTTTACCGTTGTACATTTTGTAAC
>APFE031528270.1:327467-348613 GCA_000404065.3 Pinus taeda
TTTTTTCATTCCCGCACATTCGCGCACTTTGCCGGCGACTTCAACAATTTTTTTTCAAAAAGCCATATCTTCTTCATCTGGAAGCCTTTTTCAGAGCCGTTTTTTTTAAAACAGCCTAATTTTTCGAGATCTATCCATTGAAACACCTACTTTCAGCATCTTCAGCTTCAGTTTTTTTTTTTAAATGGAAAGTCCATGCCAATTCATTCTTGACAGCACTAACTACTTCCAATGGGCATCATACATGGAAGATTTACTTAGAAGTAAAGGTCTCTACAGAATAGCCACGGGCCAAGAGAAGAAACCAACAGATGAAGACAAGGTTCCAAAATGGGAAAATAGACAAGATCAAGCACGTGGTTTGATAGGGATGTCTATTTCTCCTGATCTTAGATTTCATATTGCAGATCTTGATACTCCTGATGCAGCATTAAAACAAATCACTAAAGTTTTTGGGATTAAAAATGAAATTAGAGCCCATCAACTTGAAAATGAGTTGCTTACATTGGATCCTCATAATTTTTCTTGCATTGAAGATTTCTTGTGCAAATTCAAGACCCTTAGATATCTCTTGGAAGGTGTTAAGGTTAAGAAAACAGATAGTAACCTTATTTATTCCATCCTTACTAAGTTGGGTCCAGCCTACTCTGTATTTGTTTCCACCTTCCATTCTACAAGGGAAGCTTTCATTTGTCAAGGAATAGACTACAAGGCCCCTTCCTTTGACTCTTTTTGTGATTCTTTAATAAGAGAACAAGAAAAACTCTTACACCTTGGTCTTCTTAATCTTGGAAACTCTTCCAAGAAAGCGTTAGCCGCCCAGCAGCAACCAAAATTAAAGAATCCTAAGAAGTCCTATCCTAAAAAGAATGGTCCTAAACCAAACAAGGGTCCTAAGCAAACTCAGTCTCAAAATGAAAGATCATTTCAGCAAAATGATAAGACCAATAAAAACAAATGGAAGAAGACTGATCGCCATTGTAACTTTTGTAATCGAAATGGGCACTTAGAATCTAAATGCTTTAAGAAGATGGAAGCCTTGGAAGCCGCAATGAAGAAACATAACATCCATGTGGAGCATTCTTCTACTTCAACCTCAACTTCATCTTCAGGAATGGCACTTTCTGCATGTCGTTGTCAATCATCTCAGTCTGTTATGCATTAAATGTATCTTCTTCTTCTCATTCTCATGAGTGGCTCATTGATTCTGGAGCCTCTTATCACATGGCCAAAAACAAAGCCATGTTTTCTTCTTTACATGATTGTAACAACAAAAATATATATGTTGGTGATGATAGATCTCTTAATGTTGTAGGGACTGGAACTGTTCATCTAGACAATGGTCAGTTTAATGATGTATTATGTGTTCCAACCTTATCCAGCAACCTTCTATCTGTATATCAGATAACTCATTCAGGTGAAGGTAAAATTGTTGAATTTTCACCTCATGATGTTGTAATCAAAGATCTAAGAGATCCTAAACAGATTCTAGCTACTGGTATTGCTGATGATTCCACAAGGTTGTACAAGTTTCACAACTTTGGGTCATCAAATCTTCCTTCAGTATTTGTTGCTCATAATGATGAAGTGAGCAAACTTTGGAAAGAGCGATTTGGTCACTTAAACTATCGCTCCCTTCAGCATCTATGTAAAGAAAATATGGTGACAGGTCTTCCTATGGTATCTTGCAGAGATGGTGTTTGTTCCGAATGTGTACTCGGAAAACATCATCCGGACAGTTTTGAAAAACGTGCCTCTTGGCACACCTCAGCCCCTTTACAGCTTGTTCACGGTGATTTGTGTGGTCCACTTCCTGTTGCTTCATTCTCTGGCTGCAAGTATTTCTTAACTTTCATTGATGATTTCTCCAGACGCACTTGGGTATACTTCTTAAAACTCAAGAGCGAAGTATTTAACACATTTTTGGCCTTCAAAGCCTTTGTTAAAAAACAATCTGGACATCAAATTCTTAAGCTAAGAACTGATAATGGTGGAGAATATGTTAAAAACACATTCATCAACTTTTGCACCGAAAATGGAAATCAAATGCAACATACTGTTCCATACACTCCACAACAAAATGGTGTAGCTGAAAGGAAAAATCGCACCTTAAAGGAAATGGCTAATTGTATGCTGCAATCTAAAGGACTCAGTCTTAGTTTTTGGGCCGAAGCAATTAATTTTGCAAATTATATAATAAATCGCACTCCTACTAAGGTTCTAAAGAATATCACTCCAGAAGAAGCTTGGAGTTCCATTAAACCAGATGTAAGTCACTTTCGTATTTTTGGAAGTGAAGCATGGGCCCATATTCCAGATGAAAAGCATAAAGCTTTAGAAACTAAGAGTGAGAAATGTACTTTTGTTGGATATTCTGAAGATGTAAAAGGTTATAGACTTATTCCATTTAAGTCCAAAAATGTTATCATTAGAAGAGATGTAAAATTTGATGAAAATAAATCGGCCTGCGAGCCTAGTCCGGCGGATGTGCCACCTCTTCCTATCTCTTCTACTTTGAAAACATTTCTTCTTCAGATGATGAAAGTGAGGATGATAATCCTCCACCACCTTCTCAGGATCCCAACTTCCAATGATGGGTCCGTACTACTCCGGGAATGCAGCAGGTGATCTTGCCGGTGACCTACAGATCACGACGTACACGTCTCCAAGTTTGAAAGAGCCCTTCTTTAACTGGCTCAAAACTCCAGTAATCATGATCCTGAAAACTTTTGCAGAAGCTTCAGGCCATCCACATTGGGAAGCAGCTATGAATGAAGAATATCATCATGTGTGGCAAATGATACATGGGATCTTGTTCCTCACCAAAGGACGCAAACTGTTAGATGAAAATGGTTTACAGAACCAAGTAGGACCAGATGGAAAGTTGATAAAACATAAAGCTTCGTCTTGTTGCTAAGGGATTTTCACGGTGAAGGCAATTGACACAACCTGAAACCTTCTCCCTGTTGCCAATGAACTCTATCCGCCTTGTTCTTTCCCTTGCTGCCTCTTTAAAATGGGAAGTCCATCAGATGGATGTTAAATCTGCCTTCTTGCATGGGGATTTGCATGAAGAAATCTATATGGACAACCCATTGGCTTCATCCAAACAGACTCCAGCCTTGTATGTCGACTTAAGAAATCTCTTTATGGTCTCAAGCAAGCTCCTCGGGCTTGGTATGCCAAAATGGATAGCTTTCTTTTAGAATTTGGCTTTTTTAGGTGTTATTCTGACAATACTGTCTACACCAAGAAAGTGGGCAACTCTCTTATCATCCTTGTTCTTTATGTTGATGATCTTATTCTTACTGGTAGTGATCCCAACCTTATAAACCATGTGAAGTCCAGCCTAAAAAGAAATTTGAAATGACAGACTTAGGACACTTACACTATTTTCTCGGTCTTCAAGTCTTGCAATCCAAGGAGGGTATTTCCTTCCAGTCCAAGTATTCTTGTGATATTCTTCGTCATTTTCACATGGAATATTGTAAGCCAGCTCCTTCTCCCTTTCAGTCTGGAGTCAAACTTTCAGTCTTTTGTACTTCTCCTGAAGTTGATGCTACCTTATACCGTCAACTTGTAGGAAAACTCTTGTATTTAACCCATACTCGTCCTGACCTTTCCTTTGCTGTTGGCCTTGTTGCTCGTTTTTTGCAAAACCCCCGTGAAAGTCATTGGAAAGTAGCTAAAAGAATACTTCGTTATGTTCGAGGTAAAATACAGTTTGGGATTCATTACAGTGCCAAAGCAACTCCTCTATTAGTTGGTTTCACTGATTCTGATTGGGCTGGTGACCCTGATGATCGGAAGTCTACTGCCGGTTATGTCTTCACTCTTGGTTCAGGACCTATTACATGGGCTTGTAAGAAACAGGCTGCCATTTCTCTTTCGTCAGCAGAAGCAGAGTATAGTGGTGCCGTGGAAGCTAGTAAGGAAGCCTTGTGGCTTCGTCAGATCCTATCAGAATTGGGCTTTGAGCAGCAGCATCCGACTACACTTTGGTGTGATAATCAAAGTGCCATTCAGCTTTGAAAAGATCCAGTTCAGCATCAGCGCAGCAAACACATTGAACTACACATGCACTTCATCAGAAAGCTCATTCATGACCATGTTCTTGAAGTGCAATATTGTTCAACAGATGATCAAGTTGCAGACATCTTCACAAAGGCTCTCACAGAGGCGGAGTTCACTAAACTTCGATTTATGGTTGGAGTTCAGGAAGTTGTCACTAAGGGGGGATAGGCTCTAGTGCCTCCTTCCTTCTCCTATTGTGTCATATTTGTAAATCCTTCAATCCTATCCCAAGTTGTTCTTAGGGGGGATGTTAGGATATTCCGACACATAGGAAATAGTAAGTTCAACTTGGTCCAGTATAGAGTTAGGTAAAGTGTGTTTCTTTACCGTTGTACATTTTGTAACTTACAATCCGACGGTCACGATATGTAGTGATCCGACGGTTCATTCTCTCCTCAGTATTACCGACACTTGATCCGTGGCTTGACACCCGATTGGTCCATGAATTCTATTTAAAGCGCATGGAGGGTCATTTGTAGGTTAACCGTGCATGAGAGAAGCTTATGTAAATTTTCATTCTTTTATTAATAAATGCCTGTAGTAGCCACGTTGGCGCAGACCGTGGACTGTTTCCTTCTCTGAGGCTTTTAACCACGTCAAAATACTGGTGTATTGATCTGTGATCTGTTTGTGAGCGGTGTCCTTCTGGTGTTCTGTCTGAGGAACTTACCCTGTAAATTCCTACATCATAAACCCTGTCCAACTGTCCCATCCTCATTAAATCTTGTCTTATTATTAAAACATGCCATGTTTAAAATGTATCCAACAACATTTAACAGGGAATGCAGCTGGATATCCCAACACTTATCAATAATATCCCAAAGAGGCATGTACATGGCCTTCTCTATTGAAGAAAGTGTAACTAGGTTCGGTCTTCATAATGACATGATCTTTGTATTTGATGTAATAAAGGGAAATAATTTATTTTTGTAATCTTGCTACATGGGTTTCATGAGCAAGAAGTGTCACTAGGTGAAAGACTTCTTCTTGATGTCTTAAGGATTTATTTAAATATCAAAGAGTCATGTCATGCGTATAGAAACTCTTAATGAGTTTATGAAAATATGTAAAAGTCTTCAAAGTTGTCTAACAACCCTCCAAGACCAAGATCAATGCCTCAAAACAATCCTATCAAAATTTGCAAGCAAAACGATAAGGAGAAGTTCATGTCGACTCCAAATAAATAAATCTAAATTAAATACATAAATATAAGTTATGTCGGCTTGGTATAAGGACCGATCTGTTCATGAAGATATGTCGGCTCACATATGAACCCTCACCACTATAAATAGCCACGAAGGGTCAGCTCAAAAGAACAGAACTTCACACTTCTACCTCTCTGAAATTTTAGGTAATGAAGCTGCAGTAAGAAGCCGTAGTAGCCGCAGTCATGAGGAGGTGAAGCCACAGTCAAGGCATGGAGCCACAATCATGAAGAAGAGCAGCCGCAATCATGAAGAGGGAAGCTGCAACTAGATCCACATTGAGGTAAGGTATGTCTAAGGGTTCAAGCTGCCTCCTCGGATGGGTTAAGGAGCAGCAAGACCAAGGCTTGTCATCCTCTCAACATACCTGTAGATTGAAGGAGCAGTCTAAGATTATCTTCGGATGAATGAAAGGAAATCTTATGATGTTATTGCAGTTGCGGCATGTATATAGATTTGAATGTAGGATCTTGGTGGCTGGGTGTAGTCATGGATGAAGTAGAGATCCATATTCTCGAAGATAGTCTTGGATATCCTTCTCGGAGGTGTGACATCTTGGATGAGGTACAACAAAGTACCTCTGTTATAACATAGTTACAAACTCAGAAGTATTACAGACTACAGTCCAAGCAGTGCAGTGAAGTGCCATCTTAATGCAAAGATTCTAAAGTCATCTATGATGTAACTTAATGACATTGCTACTAGTTATCAATGATGTCGGAGGAGCAGCAAGATGATGATTTCAATAGTGCTCAAGGGAAAGGATTGATATCTTGGTCTTGGTGAGGTGGCATGTGTCAAGGGTCATGGTCCTGGTATTCGTCAATGGAATCTCTTTAAGAAGAATTTATGCACGGGTTTTCCTCTCCAAGAGGGAGAGGCTTTGTCCCTGGCAGATAGCCAACCATTTGTGTTCTTGTCTCTTTTTATTTGATAGCAATTTGATGAAGTTAACTCACACATGCTAATAATGAAGTAAACAATCAAGCTAAGGTAATATTGCATTAACACTTCACAAATTGTTATCATGTATCGAAGAATCACCCTAAATATGCTTGCCCTAAGATTCTTCAACATTCTCATCCTTTCTTCTTTTGATTTCCTCTTAATGAGATCGATTGCCTTATAAATGTAGCGCATAATACCTTTGTCACCCTCAACCATCCTGAAAGATTAAAGTTAGTTGTCAAACATTTGAATTTTAATCAATTGAAATGAAGTTTGGCTTTGAAATTGAACATTGAAAAAGTATTTTGACAAGTGACCCTGTCACAACAAAAATCTCTTTGGTATCTTTCTTGAAACCATCAATAAGCACAATAGCAACATTTTTGATGCCTTTGAAGATTTTTTCATTTTTAGATGCCATCCTTTTGGGTCCCAAAAACATCCTCTTGAGGCTTATGTTTTGGTCAACCATAGATTGCAAGGAGATGAAATTTGTTGCAGATTTGGTCATTGCATGATGAACAAGTCCCTTGCATCTATTTTATATTCTCATGGTGTTGTGTAGTTGTAAATGCATTTAATTATGGATTTTGCCTTATCCACAACCTTTCATATCTAGGAAATGTTACCAATGCCCTCACGCATTAAGTCTATGTAATGTGTATTGCAAGAAATCTAGAAAACGGAAGGGTGCCTAAACTCAAAAGTTTAATAGTAGCCATATGATTTTTTCATTGTTCGCAACACTTTGTACACCATTTTCTTCTTCCACATCTTGAGGAAAATTAGTTGGGCACTCTAACTTTGTTCAAGGCATCCACAAATTGTAGAAACATTGTCCTCTTTAGACAAAGATATGAGGAAATTTATTAAGGTTTTGTTCCTTTGATTTGTCTGTCCATCACTCATGATGGTCACCTTGATTTTGCCCATGATGAATGAAATTCAACAACTATAAGGTTGATATTATCAACTCTTTCTAACAACAAATTTGTCCTAAGGCTCTCAAATTTAGGGGCTTAGAACCCTTGACCCACACTGGCAATTACATCAACTACGGACTGCAAGTAAGTGCTTCTGGTACAATTGAAAGGGATGTCAGAATAGTACTAAAAATTAGCAGTGGCATTACTTGCTTCACTGTGGACATTCTTTTTCTAATCTGTGCCAACCAAGATAGGTTGGGAACTAAGGTTTCTATAGGGAACAAAAAAAGGTGTGTATATTGCCATCTTTAGTGCTCAAACTTGAAGGAATAGGAGGCAAAATTTTGTTTTAACTTTGAGTTTGAATTTGAGGCATTTATTTAGAATCTTTGATTTACTGACATTATCTAAGAATTTTTCTTTGATCGATGTTAGCAGAATTGCATGAAAGAGCGTGTAAAAGCCATGTCTACAAATACTTAAAGAAGAAGCAACATAAAGGAGACCATAAAAACAATGCACACAAAAGATTGATAACAGAGTTCGTCCAATGTGGACTATGTCTTTGGGCCTTGCTTCAATAGTGAGTAGGTCACTTCATTCATCTCATCAAAAGAAAGGCCAGTACATGGCAAAACACATCATTATACCTCCATTCCTAGGAGTGACTTGAAATTCGACTGCTCAAATGACATCAATCCCAACACCAACAGGTCTGTCTTGTCCTCCCTGAGACTTTTGACTGTAAACACAACCTACTTCTGAAAGGTGCATTGCTGTCTTAAACTTCGTGCCCAACAATTAATGATGAAGATCGTTTTTTGCTGTGACCTTTGAATGCTACTGCCCAGATGCAAAAACTGACTACACCATTGCAATCCTTGCAATATTCTAGTTAAAATGAATATAAAGTTTGCTACATTTCGTCACCTGTAAATCTGACCCCTTAGGGAATCTTATAGATTCCTCACAAATTTTGCATGGAATATTCTAGGAATATTGCCTTGGAATATTCCTTTGCTAAAATTGTGCTGTCAAGGATCTATGCTCAGGGTTCTAGAGGGTCCAAGTTGTTGAGAAATGTAACTAGTTTCGATCTTCACAATTGTTGTTGTACTCATTTCAATATGTATCCTATGTAACAAACAAGAAAAGAAAAGAAAGAGTTATTATTATTAAAGCATGGGTTTCATGCTCTTTATTGATGGTCTTCTAGGTAAAAGCGTGTTCTTCATGCTTCTAGGGTTTGCTAGGTCTTAGGATTTATTTTCATGAGTCAAAGGTGTCAACATCATGTTTATAAGACCCTTCCGGGCAAATGGTATTTGTAAAAATAATTATTTTTGAGTCTAGAATGTCTTTGAATCTCCAAGAGGACAAGTTGGAACTGGGAACATCAAGTCGGTGTAAAGGAGGGAATTTAACCCCTTGAGAAGGCTATAAAGAGTAGTTCAACTTCATTTAGCGTGCACTCACTCACAAGTTCGATCTATAGTTGGGAAGCTGCAAGGAGAGCAAAGGTCAAGGAGAAGGACGGAATTTCTTGTTTTTGGGCTCTATCTTTCTCACATGTGTGAAATTCTAGGGTTTCCAGGTTGCAGATGAGCTCCAAGTTGCAGTAGGATGAAGTGCAACATCCTGTAGCTGGGAGAAGGGATACTTTGTTTAGACCTTGTTGACCTTAGGTAGAGATGTCTTGCTCTAGGAAGGTCTTAGGAGGAGGCATATCTAGGGTTTCCTTGGAAGTTGCAGGGCCAATGTTACAGAGTCAAAGTTGTAGATAAAGTAGTAGTATCGAAGTTGTAGTGTGTAGCAGTTTGGTGCAAAATCCAAGAAGAACTTGAGGAAGGGCTGACTTTGTACTAGGAGAAGGACTTCGTCTAGGGATTGGGTCTTTGTTTCTCATTTGAAGCAGATTCTAAGAAGAGAAGAGTTTCTGATTTTTCCCCTTGGAGGGGTTTTTCCCTTGCTGAGATCCTAATATCCGTGTCCTCTATTGTTGTTGTTACTGTTCTTGATATTGGTTTATGAAAAGATTTAACTAACGAACATAAAGAAGATAATTAAGATTCACAAACAAATATCAAGGTCGAGGAAAATAAGAATTAATATTTGCCATATTGCATTTTCTAACATGGTATCAAAGCTAAGGTGAACAAGAAGGCAACTGGAAGGGCACCAAAAGGAGTTACTTGTCAAGGTGAAGGAAAAAGGAAGCTCTTTATCTAAAAGAAGGCTTCCTACATTGAAGTAGATCAAGTCTACATCAAGCTCTCATCAAAGTAAGATCTTGAGGAAGACTTCAGGAAAAGTGTTGATCTCTCTCTAGAAGAAGGTCTATTTGAAAGGCATCTTTGAAGCAAGCATCAAGGGTCGTCAGAAGTCGTTCTCAAGGACACTTCAAGGATTTTGAAGTCATCAAGGAGACTGAAGACATAATAAAGGAAAATTTTGACCTCAAGTAACATATTATTACATCATGTCTGAATCTACAAGTCATATGGGTTCTTTCTGCAAGGAGAGCAATAAGCTTGTAGGAGCATCAAATTATCTTTCATGGAAGAAAAGGATTGATTTGATACTCACATAACAAGAAGTAATGGAATATGTTACTAGAGAAATTATTGAACCATGCAAAGAAAAAACACAAGAACTAACAAAGTACAAGAAAGGGGAAGTAAGAGCTCAAAGGTTCATAGTTGAATCAATTACATATTCTCTTGTTACATTTGTTGCAAACTTGAAGACTTCCAAGGCTATGTATGACAAGCTAGTGAATTTGTACTCTGTAAGTACAATAGGACAAAAGATGTCTTTGCGAAACAAGTTATATAAAATGGAGAAATCAAAGGATGAGGATGTGGCATCCTTCCTCATGACATTCTCTCTACTAAGAGATGATCTACAAGGACTTGGGGAACCAATCACTGATTCAAAAGTAACCATCTGTGTATTAAATGCATTGTGACCAGAATGGAGCAGTTTCGCAACAAGAATATACTCCAAGAAGGACTCAACTCCCTTTCATGAGTTGTCGGTCCAATGCATATTGGAAGAATCAAGGATCAAGGTCAAGGATGATATTGGACTAGATGAGCAATCTCAAGCCTTTCTATTCCAAGTCAAGAAGCTGAATAGGGAAAGTTTGGTAAGTCCAATAAGAAAGACATGGCCAAGTTTAATGCTTCAAGTGCAATGATTTGGACACAATAAGAGGGACTGTCCAAATCAACAAAACAACAAGAGAAAAGAAAGAAGTGACTCTCATGTGGGCGAAGTAGTGGGAGAACCTAAGAAGAAGTTAAAGAAGGAAGAAGTGAAGGATATTTACTATTAAAGAAGGTTCACTAACTTCTAGGTTCCCTATCTTTCTGATAGGATAGGTCTAGCAAAGAAAGGACACAAGATCTAGCAAAATACAAGAAAGGGGAAGTAAGGGCTCAAAGGATCATAGTCGAGTCAATTAGGGATTCTCTTGTTCCATTTGTTACGAGCTTAAAGACTTCCAAGGCTATGTATGGCAAGCTAGTGAATTTGTACTTTGTAAGTACAATAGGACAAAATATGTCTTTGTGAAACAAGTTATATAAAGTGAAGAAATCAAAGGATGAGGATGTGGCATCCTTCCTCATGAGAGTCTCTCTACTAAGAGACCATCTGCAAGGACTTGGGGAACCAATCACTGATTCTGAAGTAACCATCTATGTATTGAATGCATTGCCACCAGAATGGAGTAGCTTCGCAACAAGCATCTACTCCAAGAAGGACTCAACTCCCTTTGATGAGTTGTGGGCCCAATGCATATTGGAAGAATCAAGGAGCAAGGTCAAGGATGATATTTGATCATATGAGTGATGTCAAGCCTTTCTAGCCCGAGTCAAGAAGCTGAAGAAGGGAAAGTTTGATAAGTCCAAGAAGAAAAACATGTCCAAGGTTCAATGCTTCAAGTGCAATGAGTTTGAACACTTTAAGAGGGACTATCCAGACCAATAAAACAACATGAGAAAGGAAAGGAGTGAAGCCCATGTAGTCGAAGTAGTGGGAGAACCTAAGAAGAAAGCAAAGAAGGAAGAAGTGAAAGATCTTTACCACTAAAGAAGGTTCACTGACTTCTAGGTTCTCTATGAAAGATTAATCTTTCTTTTAGGATAGTATGTTTTGCATGAGCATCATAGGAAGAAAGCATGTGATAGTAGCATATTTGAAATTTACATGATTGAGTTGCTTTATAGGAATCATCTAGATAGATAGATAGACCATTTTTTGTCGAATGTTCATCCAAGGATTATCTAACATCATGTTAGAAGTTGTCATATTGCCTAAATGGATCATCATGATCTTGGAAGGACCAACATTATGAAAGGTCCTTGGGAAAGGCATCATGACAAGGATAGTATACATTCCATATAATGTGGAGTCAACACTGGTAAAGGGATGAAGGAATGCAATGGGTCAGGCTCATTTTAGGGCATATAGCTAGATGATTGGATGAAAAGCATAGGAATGTGTACAAGAATCATAAAATAAGATTCATATGTACTAGAATCTTGTGCTGAAAAAGTTGGTTATAAAATTATGCTTAACTATTTATGATGCTAGAAATAATAGAATTTGACTTACCTAAGGTTGTATAAAATATTAGGACTTTCTCTAGAATATGTAAATAGTGATTAACATCTAGTATAATCTTCAGAAGCAAAGTTTTAACTTGGTAATCATGTTCGATCCTTGGGCTCTTTGACGCATGAAGGAAGTTTCAAGTGGAGATGATCGATGAGGATGTTGATGGTACGAGAAGGTCATCATGGTAAGGCAAGTCTAGTTTATTTATTGTTTGGTTATCTGGTTAACTTTTATTTGCTACCTAGAGAATTGTTGTAGGTATATATGATGATAGTTGAGGCAAGGTCAACTGTGTGAATCCAAAAGTATTGAGCGAAGCTCAATATTTGGCAACTATGAAGTCAAGATATGTTCATCCTGGAACTAGAAGGTAGCAGTGTGAGAAGATAACCTAAAGGTCAAAGAAGATCACTTTCATGAGGAAGCCATAATCAACTTGAAGTTTGGGAAGGCTCAATGCAATGCCTTCATGTTGAAGATGAAAGTGATGAGCAAGAAAGATGACTTGGATCTTGTCATAAGAACGAAGAGTGGAGATGGCTCCATGATACCTTGAAAAGAGATGCAGAGGAAAGAGGGAGCTTGGCAACTATGGAGAACTAGTAGCTGATACTCTGATGAAAACAAGCTATAAGGTGTTGACTTCCTAGTCTGAAAGGAAGTTTGGAAACTCCTCTGGTTTTGAGAGGAAGCAAAGAAGTCTACTTGAATAGGGGCAGGGATCTATTCTCTAAGAGAATAGGGATGTCCTCTCGGTTTGAGAGGGAGTGATGTTGGACATCACATGTGCATTCTCCTCTTTAGGTGATGAAGAGAGAATGATAGAGGATTAAATAAGCATCTGTGGTTTCCTTGAGGATATAACATCCAAGAAAGGAAAGGTACCAACTCTCTTTGAGGATGAGATAGTAATCCAAGAGAAAAGTAGTCGAAGAGGACCAATATTCTTTGAGGACTCAGGTTTGGAGATCCAAGATATGAATAGTCCTAATAAGGCGTACCCTGTAAACATCTAGATGGGGTATGTGCCTTGTATAGGTAGTGTGGTATCACATGTAAAGCCCCTCATCATAATGGTCTTGATTAAAGAAGAGTTTGTCTCGTTAGGCGTCAAAGATAGTGTTGGTCATGATGATGATGCTTACAATATGGCTTATCAATCCGACTCTTCTTGTGAGAACTTTTTTAGTTTGAGATATGATGTTGTACTGGTTGTACAATTGTGAATACCTCCCTAGTTAAGAGGGAGTGTTGAGAAATGTAACTAGTTTTGGTCTTCATAATTGTTGTACTCATTTCAATATGTATCCTATGTAACAAACAAGAGAAGAAAAGGAAAATTTATTGTTATTAAGGTATGTGTTTCAAGCTCTTTATTGATGATCTTCCAGGTAAAAGCATGTTCTTCATGCTTCTAGGGTCTGTTAGGTCTTAGGATTTATTGTCATGAGTCAAAGGAGTCAACATCATGTTTACAAGACCCTTATGGGCAAAATGTATTTGTAAAAAGAATTACTTTTGAGTCTAGTAAGTCTTGGAATCTCCAAGAGTACAATTGGACCCTGGGAACATCAAGTCGGCATAAAGAAGGGAATTCTACTCCTTGAGAAGGCTATATAAAGGAACAGTTCAACCTAATTTGGCAGTCACTCACTCACAAGTTCAATTTATCAAGAAAGTGTTTGATCTGTAGCCGGGAAGTTGCAAGAAGGAGAGTGAAGGTCAAGGAGAAGAAGGAAGGACACAATTTCTTGGTTTTTGGGCTCTATATCTCTCACATGTGCGAAATTCTAGGGTTTCTTGGTTGCAGAAAAAGGCCGAAGTTGCAAGACCGTGTTGTAGTAGGACGAAGTGCAACATCTTACAGCTGGGAGAAAGGATACTTTATCTAGACCTCGTTGATATTAGGTAGAGTTGTCTTGCTCTAGGAAAGTATTAGAAGGAGGTTGATCTAGGGTTTCCTTAGAAGTTGCAAGGCCGAAGTTATAGAGTCGAAGTTACAAGTGAAGTAGTAGTATCAAAGTTGGCAGGTCGGAGTTGAAGTGTGTAGCAGTATCAAGGGAGGACTTGAGGAAGGGATGACTTGGTACTAGGCGAAGGACTTGGTCTAGGGATTAGGTCTTTTGTATCTCATTTGAACTTTGAAGTAGATTCTAAGAAGATAAGAGTTTCCAGGTTTCCCCCTTGGAGGGGTTTTGCCCTGGCTGAGAGCCTAAAATTTGTGCCCTCTATTGTTGTTGTTACTGTTCTTGATATTGTTTGATTAAAAGATCTAACTAAAGAACATAAAGAGATAATTAAGATTTACAAGCAAATATCAAGGTTAAGGAAAATAAGAATTAATAGCTGCCATTGCATTTTCTAACACAAGTTCCGTTTGTCAAGGTTCCAATTCACTGTTCCGCCCATCGATCCGTGACCTCCATTGGTCAATTTGCAGATGTCATATTTAAATAGAAATGTGCCGATGAAGTTTTCAATGTTTGCCCAATTGCACTATTGGCTATGCATATATTGTTAACATTGTTGTTAATTGATTGGTCAGGGGTTCAAAATGTAGCCGACCCCTTAACTTTTTGTCTTATAAAATAGATATACTGACCGTGTTCCGTCGACCCTCGTTGATTTGGCTGCCCCCGCCATGTCCTCTTGGCCCCAACGTTCTACTATGGCTCTTGGCTTTGCCCTTTGGCCAGTTTCTGAATGCAAAGGAGGGTTTTTATATAGGTTGTCAATAGACTAACCAAAGGCCGCCTGACTGGAAGTTTGGCTAGCCCATTCCAATTAAAACATATGGTCGAATGAGGTTGTGGGTTGGAGCCTCTTGCTGACCCATTTTTGAACATTATTTTTGTTTTTAAAAACCGCTGAATCAAAATAATCCATTGTCAACCAACCTTTGGTTCATTGTTTAATGTAACTGTGGTTTATAGCGCCAACTCACACGGTTTAGGCCTCCAACCGTTTGGAAATATTAAAATTTTGTTGTCTTCGCCAACGGTGATAGGCTGTAACTCATTAACCTTGACAACCAATTCATATGTAACCACCCGTAGTATGTTGACCATTGTACAATTTTGTCATTTGGAACAGTGTCGGAATATATATATTAATCCGTTGGTCATTTTTTTTATGTTGAAATGCCAAGTAAAATAGATTGCTTGGATATAATTTGAATTTTCTGATGATTGCGCATTTACAATTAACCATATATGGTTTAAACAAACCGCCTGGTCATATAATGGTTCCACTATAACCACCAGGCTATGCCGCTGTTTGAATTTGAAACCATCGATTTGTTATGCCAAATTAAACATGTTATTGAACTACCAAGTTTGGTCGGCCAATTATCGGTTGAATAGTTTAAACATCTGCCAACTATGGCACACTCAATATAACCACTAACCGTTTTGTCAAAATGCCGACAAAATCAAACCATGTTGAAACAATTCGTTGAATTTGGTGGGCCAAGGACAATTTCGTTGCCAAGTGGGTGCCACGTGACATCATCCAATTGGGCTTCGTGGCCCCATGTTATTGGGTCAACAAACCACCTTCGAACTTAATGGGTTGCCGCTATATTTAGCGGTTTTTCCAAATGTAGTGATTCTCCACATTTATTTGGAGGTATGCTAAACTTAGGTCCTTGTGCTTGGTTGACGAAAACTTTGATTGGGCGTAACTTCATCATATGAAGTTGGATTGTGGCACTGTTTGCGCCGTTGGAATCCTTGTGATGAGCTCTTCAATCTAATGTTGGTTTGGCTGAGATTTGAGGACTCTGATTTTTGAGCCATCAAGGATCCACCTGGATCATTCCTCCCCACTGAAGGATTTTTGGTCCTTCAAAAGTATAAATATGATCTACAATCTTGATTTGCATAACAAATATCTTTGACTTGCCACCTTCCCTTTCCTTCACCTTTGTACTTCGGAACTTGGAATGATGAAACCGACACTTGTATCCATATGCCAATCTGTCGCTGCCAATACATGTCCAACTTGCAAGATCCCAAGCAAGACCATACTTGTGAAGAGTTTATAACACACTCATGGTCAAGTTTACATGAGAACAAATTCCCATGCTATACAACTAAAGGCCAAAATATCACTATGTTGCATATACAAGTGACGTTATACTCTTCATCACTTTTACAAACATATTTGCAACATGTGATTTACAATGGTGGCCATACTCTACTACTGAAAAAGGATACTCATCTCTTACTTAACCAGGCTAATGGGCTTTCTTCATGTAGTTGGCTTCGTTGTTGAACTGCTTCATTGGTTGGTTCCTTCATAGGTGCTTTCACATGCTTCTTGTCCTTCTTTAGTCGTAACTCTGGATGGAGCTTCCAACATGTGGTTTCTGATGTCCACCCTTGTTGCAATGGCTACAATGGTTTTTCTTCCTCCAAACTTTCTTGACCTTCTTTCTCCCCTGATGTGGAGAGGGATCCTTATGTCGTGACTCATTCCTGATTGACATAACCTTCCCCAAACAACTGTCTCTGGTGCAATTCTGATGAGGAGAGCTTGCCTTAGCTCTTCCTTTGAAATGTTCACCTCCCTTTGGAGATGACCTACAATCACGATATTGAAATGGTGTGATATGCTCTCAGCATGCGTTGATTCAGACTCCCTTGCTTTTGCGGCTTTGGAGTGTCTTTCAAATGCACCAAAATCATCATCATAATGAGAACATGAAACTGAAGAATCATTAACATAGGCTACCTCAATTGCTGATTCTGGAGTGGGTGAGGATGGCATCACTAAGCCTTCACTACACTCAACTTTTCCAAGGTGTATTCTGTGGATCGTAACTGAAGCTGTAGTCTTTGCTTCTCCTCTTATGCTTCTTGTAACAGTCTCCTTAGTTCAACATTCTTTGCTTGAATGCTTTGGTGATGAGAAGAATATGAAGAAGAAGAATATTCACTTAAAGATGGAGATGGAGGTTCTCCTTCCTTTACTGAAGCATTGCCCCTTGTTCTCTCTTTCTTCTTTTCTTTTTTTGTCAATTTCTTCTCATACTCTGCAAACAATTTATCTACCATGTCTGCCATCCTGTAGAAGGCTTGACGAAAAGCTTTGTCCTTCTCCATTTTCCTTCTTTGTGTTGCACGTCTAGTCCCTGGTTATCATTAACACTCGCAATTCACACAAGCAAGAAGACTGCTCTAATACCAAACATGATCTGAAGTCTTTGATTTATCGACATTATTCAAGATCTTTTGTTTGGTTGATGTTCGCATAATTGCATGAAAGAGGATGTAAAATCCATGTATGCAAACACTTAAAGAAGAAGCAATATAAAGGAGACCATAAAGACAATGCACACAAAAGATTGATACCAGAGTTTTCCCAATGTAGACTGCTTCTACGGGTCCTGCTTCAATAGTGGGGAGGTTGCTTCATTCATCTCATCTAAAGAAAGGCAAGTACATGGAAAAATACATCATTATACCTCCATTCCTGGGAGTGACTTGAAATTTGACTGCCCATGACAACAATCACAACACTAGCAAGTTTGTCTCGTCCTCATGAGACAACATGACCTACTTCTGGAAGGTGCATTGTTGTCTCAAACTTTGTGCGCAACAATTAATGATGAAGGCGGTGAATCTGCTACCCAGATGCAAAAAGTGACTGCACCAATGTGATCCGTATGAAATTTTAGTTAAAATGAGTATAAAGTCGACTACATTTTGCCATTGGCAAATCTGGTGCGATAGGGAATCTTTTAGATTCCTCACAAATTTTACATAGAATATCTAAGAATATTCCCTTGGAATATTCCTCTACTAGAATCGTGCTGTCAAGGTTCCTTGCTCAGGGTTTGACAATGTTCGAGTTCCATTTGTTGAGGTTCCAATTCCTCGTTTCGCGACTTCCATTGGTCAATTTGCAGACATCACATTTAAATAGAAATGTGCCAGAGGAGTTTTCAACATCCGCCCGACTACACTATTGGTTGGCGCACATATCATTAACATTGTTGTTAGTTGATTGGTTGGGGGTTCAAAACCTTTGCCAATTGCTTCCTTAGCTTTTTGTCTTATAAAATAGATATACTGACCGCGGACTATCGACCCTTGTTTTTTTGGCTCCACCCACTGTGCCCTCTCGGCCCCAATATTTTGTTGTGGCTATTGGCTTCGCCATTTGGTCTATCTCTGAATGCAAAGGAGGGTTTTTATTATATAGGCTGTCGACGGACTAATCGAAGTATGCCCGACTGGCGGTTTGGTTGGCCTATTCCAATTAAAATATAGGGTCAGGGGTTCAAGCCTCCCACCGACCCATTTTTTAAAACAAATGTTTTTGTTTTTAAAAACTTCCGAATCAAAATAATCAGTCGTCAACCAACCTTCGGTTCACTGTTTAATGTAACTGTTGTTGATTGCGCCAAGTCACACAACTTAGGCCTCCGACTGTTTGTCAATATTAAAATTCTGTTGGCCCGCCAACAATGATAGACTGTAACCCGTTAACCTTGACCACCAAGTCATATGTAACCACCCGCTGTGTGTTGACCACTATACAATTCCGTCGTTTGGAATAGTGTCGAGCTATATATATATATATATATATTAATCGCCGTCTTTTTTTTTATTTTTTTATTTTATTTTTTATTTTTTTATTTCTTTATGTTGAAACCGCCAATTAAAATAGACTGCACGGATATAATTTGAATCTACTGACGGTTGTGCGTTGACGTTTAACCATATACGGTTTAAACAAATCGCCCATTCATATAATGGTTCCAACATAACCATCGAGCTATGTCATTGTTTGGAATTTGGAACCGTCGATTTGTTATGCCAAATTAAACATGCCGCTGAACTGCCAAGTTTGGTCAACCAATCTATTGGTTGATATGGTTTAAACATCCGCTAACTATGGCACACTTAATATAACCATTAGCCGTTTTGTCAAAGCATTGACAAAATCAAACCATGTTGAAGCAGTTCTCTGAATTTGGTCGGCCAAGGCCAATTTGTCTGCCAAGTGGGTGCCACGTGGCACCATCCGATTGGGCCACGTGGCCCCATGCTATTGGGCCAACAAACCACCTCCAAACTTAGTAGGCTATCGCTATATTTAGCGGTTTTGCCAAATGTAGTGATGCTTCAAATTTATTTGGAGGTATGCTAAAATTAGGCCCTTGTGTCTCGTTGACCAAAACTTTGACTAGGCATAATTTTCTCATTCTAAGTCGGATTGAGGTTCGTCTGCGCCGTTGGAATCCTGACAACAAGCTCTTTGATTTGATGTTGGTTTGGCTGAGATTCGAAGACTTTAATTTTTGAGCCATCTGGGATCCACTTGGATCAAGCATGTTTGGTAAACTTGTGCCTGGATTTGAGAATCATTACAAAGACATGATGAGGGGATATTAGAAGAAGTTTGGCCACTTCTAAGATTCTCCATTTCTGCATTTATTCTTGCATTTTTTTCTTTGAGCTAGTCCATGGTATCTGTTACCCACCCAAATGGGTAACCTTATAGGAGAACATTTTTCTCTTATCCTCAACAACCAACCAGTCAACCATGCAACCAACAACCCCTGAAAGCCACCACTAGCCGATGATATGCCATATACCTTCACCACTTGCATCAGCCTTTTGCTTCTCACCCACTCGGCATGAGCACATGGACAAAGGTGGGCGTCCCCTCAAAGGGTAATTTGGTCATTTTGCAATTGGGTGCTTGTGTTTGTTTGTTTTTGGGCATTTGGTATGGATTATGGAGTGATCTAGAAGAAGGATGGGTTTTGATCGTGATCTTGTTCTCTTACCTTAAATGGGGGGGGTTAGTCTTCAATCCTACTCTAGTGGGAGTTACCCTAATGGCCCAATAGGTATAGGAGAGGCACTACTTAAGAAGCCCTGATTGAGATAGTGTAGTTCCATCTATCCCTTTGCTATACTTAACACTTTCCATCATACTTTAGAAGTCCATATCTCACCCCCACTCTTCGGGTTCAACTGACCATTGGTTCTTTGGGATTTGGCACCCATATGTCTACATACCTGGGTAGGGCCTGGAAACTTTGCCCTAGGAGGTTGATGCAACTAAAAGAAATAGAATAAGCATATCATGGTCACAACAAAACCAAAAGAAAGAGAATCAAAATGAAAAAGATGGCCATGGACATACAAATTAGGCTTTAGCACATAGGAAAAAGTCTAGCATGAGCACTAACTCAATCATATGGCCAACACCCGGTCCCTGAGCACATGTTTCTCCATTGCATCATAACAAGGAGCCTTTGCATGTCCCAACCTCGATGAGCGATAAACTGACTCATCATTAAGGGGTAATACAACTACTACATTGTTGAGAATTGAATAGGGCAATGACTATGTTAATTCTCTTTACTTGATAACTGTTTGTGTTGTTGAAATTTGGTACCGGAGGACAGGTGGTTCCCTTAGGCTTTGATCTTTGGCCTAGGGAAAAGTGTCCAAAAGATTTTAATTTTTCTCCTAAAGTGACTTTATAATTTTTATAAAGTTAAAAATCTAATTTAAAAGTGACTTTAAGTGATAAAGTTACTAAGTCTAATTTTAAAGTGACTTTTATAAAGTCAATGAAAAATTAGAAAGGAAAAGTGACTTTGGAAATAAATGGCTAAGTGGGTCTTTATTAAAGTGGGTGAATTAAAAAATAGAAAGTGAGATTTAAATGTGCATTTAATCTCAGCCATTGATCTAAATCTATTTCAGCCATTGGATTTAGAGATCACCCAAAAGTCACTTGGATCACCCAAAAGTCACTTGGAGTTATATTAAAGGAGGAAAAGGAGGAAAAGATCATTCATTCTTTCATGAGCAGATTGGGAGAAGGAGAGCAAGAGAGCAGGGGAGATTTCTGGACAAGAAGGAGAAAGAGGCAGCAGTTTGGCACACATACCAGGCAACTCTTCAGCAAAATCAGAACAGCAGAAAGACAAGCAGAACAGCAGCAAGAACAAGCAGAAAAAGCTGATTTTTTGCTGAAAACTGAGAAGTTTCCGGGTGGTTTGTTGGGTTGAAAACGGATAAGTTTGCTTGCTGAAAAAAATTATTTTGCTGTAATTTTTTGCTGAAATTTTCTTGCTGTAAAAAGACATTTTTCTGAAATAAAGAAGAGCTCTCAAACTAGTTTTCCCCAAGAGTTGTAGGGGGTTTTTCCAGGGTCACGTTGACAAAAAATATCAGTGTTTTAATGTGTTTTAATGGCTGTTTATTACTGCTGATTTTTATTTCTGCAATTTCCAGCATTCTTTAAATTTTCCAGAATTTGTGTTTTCAGCAAAATTTATTTTTCTAGCTTGTTGAATATATGGTTATGGGAAAGGGCATTTAACTACATGGGAGAAATA
>APFE031528270.1:355689-381235 GCA_000404065.3 Pinus taeda
TCAAGAAAGACATCCCACATCTTTGTCTTTCCCCTCAACCACTCTTCCCTCTGCCTGTAAATAAGACGAAGGTTGGTGTGCACATACACCATTTTCTTTGCCCGGGACTGCTCAAGCCTGCTCTTCTTCACACTATACAAATTCCCATATGTGCTCCAATTCCTCTCTCTACAAGAGGATGAAGTCACCTGAGAGAGGAACCTCATGGCTAACTGTTGAAGAGGAGGGCTTGTTGCCCCATGATTTGCCCACCAAGAATAGGGCTTCTTAGCCCCCCTGTCTCTAATCACATCATATCTTTCAAATCGACCAGTGCCAGTGGAAAACTTTGCAAAGGCATCCTCTACCTCATCAAGCAATGCACTATCCTCAAAAACTCCCCTGAATGCCTCTTTCCTCCCCTGTGAGATTTCACCATCCATGTGAGGAGGGAATTTGCAGGAAGGTCCACCATTCAGCCACTCATGGCTGTAGTATTTTGGATTCAATGAGTGAGCCAAACAATGTAAAGGTGTACAATTTTTGTTCCATTTGCTGACAAGAATATCCTGTATAGTACCACAGAAGGCCTCTGGTGATGTCTCATACTCGGGGCACTCACTTTGTAGAATAATGCTCCTCACAGACTCAATCATGGAATCCCATCCCTCATAAACCTCTCCTATGATGGGTTTGTATGTATTTGCAAATCAAAGCAAATAAATGATAGGGTCCATGATATGAATAATTAGATCTACCCTCTCCCACCAAGCATCATCTAGCACTGTGTCCTTCACTCTTTTAGAGGCTACCTCATCTGTTTTTCTCCAAAAAGACCGAAACTCAGAAATAACCATGGACCCAAGAGTGGTCTTGACCTCCCTCAACCTCTTCAATATCATGAATGAAGAGGCAAACCGTGTATCAACAATCTTCAACAATGATAGATTGGTGTACTCCTTGTAGATAGTGAGGGCATTTGTATGATTTTGCACAAAGTTACGGATATGTCGTGCATCCTCAATAATGTTATCAATCCAAAGCACATCAGAAGCAATAGATTTCAGTGCTAAGTTCAATGAGTGGACAATGCAAGGTGTCCAAAACACTTGTGGATATTTAGCTTCCACAATCATGCCAGCAGCCTTGCAAACAGGTGCATTATCTGTAATGATTTGCACACAAGAATCAACACCTACATTTTTAATAACTTTAATAAATAACTCACCAATAAATTGTGCATCCTTATATTCTCCATGTGTATCCACTGCTTTCAAGAAAACTGGACCATTCAAGGAAGACACCATGAAGTTGATGATTGGGTGTCGTGCTGGATCTATCCATCCATCAGAAACAATGCTAACCCCGGATGTTGGCCATGATGCTACAATAGGCTCAAGCATTTTTTGCATGTCTTTTTTTGCCTTCATCAACAATGTGGTTCTAAGCTTCTCTAAACCAGGAGGCACATACCATGATGGAGACCTGTGAGTTAGAGCTTGACACATCTTAGTAAATAAAGGTGAGCGTGCAACATTAAATGATATGAAGTTTTGATAGAAAAAGAAGGCAATGGTGAGATCCAACACTTCCTGTTTCTCTTTTTGAAAAATCTTGTCCATTGGACTAAGTGTAATTGCTCTTTTTTTAGCTGCTTGTCCCCCAATAGAACTCTCAAATGGAAATTTGGTGGTGCCTTTTCTCAAAAATGGAAGGGGGTCTTCGTTCTTGGTTTTTCTTGATTTTGCAGCCACATTTTCCATACCAACAATGGACTCCTTTTCCATTTCTTTCCTCTTTTGTAAAGGAACAAATTTACAAGCTCCAATTCCACAACCTGGTAAAGCCAACAAATGGTCTTTCACACGGAAATATGTGCTTTTGAAAGCAATGTGGCAAAAGTTGCATCTCCATTGTACATTGCCTCTTCCCTTCCCCTTGGTGCTTGTCCCATCCTTTCCCGTGACATATTTCCACAAGGGATATTTCTCAATGTTGTCTTTAGGTCCTCCTCTTCCCTCAACATTACTTGTAGCAGACTCCAAACGCCCTACTCCCTTAGCTCCTTGCTCCAAACCCTTAGCTCCTTGCCCACAGCTCAAACTACGCAAAAATGAATGAAAAATAAGGTGAAAACAAAAAAGAACAGCGCATTTTTAAGTCCGCGAAAGTCATATTTGGGGGACTCGAATCCCAGAATCGGGATTCGATGTGCCCATACGGGATTCGTACAAATCCCGTACGGACACGTTGAATCCCGTTTTGGGATTCGAATTCCTAGTGAATCGTATCCGATTTGCAGGATTTGGATTCGCAGAGGGGTTTGAACGAATCCGGTTACTTAGATCAAGAGTAGTCTTGGTTGCCTCAAAATCAACATTCTTGGTGGTCAATCCATCCATTTTAGGCCTTGAATTCCCTTGCCTTAACTAATTTACCCTAGGAGAAACAATAGTTTGGTTAAGCTTCGACTTGGGGACTTTTTGAAGGTTTCATATGTCATTAACTTGCTAATGTTCACAGTTTGGAAACCTTTTCTTGGCGCCTTGACTTTAGGCCATTCCATTTTGCATGCTATTATTGAAACCCTAGGTCTAGCGTGTCCTAAGTAGGTCCCTCTAAGGAATGCAAATTGCCTTATTTTCATTGGTTGATCCTTGTACCTAAGTAGAGCCATTCTTTGGAAGTCTTTTGTGTCACATTAGACCTCTAAGCTTAGAATATCTCTTGCAGGTGACCTATCTACTGGAAAGACTTCCATTGGTGAAAGTCCATAAACAGCAGGGGGCAGTGGTTGTGGTGACAGTGGACAACACCTCATTGTTGTGACTTAGTGTAGTGCTTGCCTTGTAGAGTACCCCTCTACAAGACCTGTTAGATTTCGCGGTAACATTATCAATCGCCAAGCTGACTTGGTGTTTAACATCTTGGTCAACTTGCAAGGACCAATGTCATGGCCAGCAATATGGTCAAGATGGTATTTGAATCTAATAGTGCCGTCACTATATTCAAGTTTGTATAATTTATGGAGAAGCTTAGCTTTTCCTGGAATCTTTTCACAATAAGCTGAAGCAAAGTCCTTCTTCCTTGGCATTTTCACTGTTTTGGTTTAATGTTTGCTGCTGTTAGGTCCCTAGGGCTTATTTGCATGGTGTTTAAACATAATGTTTGCTTCCGTTTAGAGTTTGCTTGCAGGCTGCAGCAAGGTAAAAACTTAACAGCCTATAGATATTCGTCAGTGAAGGCTGGCAATAGTAGGCCACAGCCTTTAAACCTCTGAAAAAACAATAGCAAAACAAAAATCTAAATAACTAAAAAGGAAAAAAACCCAAAAAACCCAAAAAACCCCAAAAAAATTCTAAAAAATAATCCTGTGAACCCTAAATAACAAACAGCAGCTAATAAGTGATGAAAACAGTGTGTAGGGGTGTATCTCCAAGGGTGAAAAAGAAGCTTAAAGAGGTCTGTAAGAGTTGCTCAGTAAGATCTCGAAAAATTTAAAGCCTTTTGTTGATGCACTAGATTTCCGACAGCATTGGTGGATGCCCAACAATTGTTGGTGGGTGCCCAAGTGTTACTTCATCCTCTTGTAGCTCTGTTTGTTACTTGCAGTAAACTGGCAGAGGAGAAATTCACTGAAACAGGGTGAAAAAATGAGAAAAATCGCACTAGAATGTTGTTTTATAGGTTCTTGGGCATGATCTGTATGGTACTCATGAGTCAAACACATGTTGACCAAGTCAAAGTCAGTTGATGTGAGTTTGACATGGTGTGAGTTGGAAAAAAGCATCTGCCTGCTGATCTGATTCAAACTTGTGATCAGCCACTTTAAATTGTGCCTCGTTACACTTATTATACACTCACATATACACATTTGTATGTATACAGCTTCTTAAAAGGGAATTTGATGATCTTAATTGATATGTCACCGTCAAATTTACGTTTTTAAATTTTATTAAGTTGTACTTTTATATGTTTGAGATTTAGTGATAGCCCTCAAATATGTTGTTAGACCAAAAAAGTACATCCTGTGGGATGTCAAATTCCAGGCCTGCTGGTATTTATATGATGTCTACAGTACTATATTATCTTACTGCAGTGACATATCACTATGCTGGGATTTAGTTCCACATTAATACTCTCTGCACTCCTGTCTTCTTTTCTGGGTTTAATAGGAATATCTTGCATGCATTATTCATATACAAAATGGCTGATATGTAAGGCTCACTACATGCACATGATCAGTATGATTGATATACCTCATTGAACAGAAATCTTATCAATGACATGATGCTCATGGTGTAAATTTTTCAGGCATTTTAATGGAAAATTTTGCTTTCTCATAATGGTGGTTGTCCTCCTGAAGTTTCTATTAAGAAAAAGTCAGTTTTTTTTGAAGAGAAATTATCTTATTTATGATAGTTATATGGAAATCAGGGCTTAAGCTTTAAGATTGAAAAACTTTTCTGATGAAAATTATGTTTATGGTCATTGTTGGAAAAATCGCCCATTTGTGAATGGTATTTCCCTCTCAACTACCTGCTATGAAATATGTTTGTGATAATACATAATCTTGAGATAGCAAATGATATACATCATGAAAAGGTGTAGTAGAGATAAAAGGGCAGTAAATATGGAGCTAGTGGCTCAAAGCAGTTTGTTTTTTAAATAAAAGTTTTCACATTGATCTTTTGTTTACCACAAGTAACAAATCATTTAGATGGAGATTAGTTTGATAAACAGACGTGTGAGATATTAACATAGTCGTATGTGTCTACCTCTCAAGTTTATAACTGCAGGCTTTACTATGAGCACGTAGTTGAAGGGAAACCATATCCAGTTTTATGCAGGAGGCTGGCAAATGCAAATGATGAATTTGGCTGGAACAACAGGGCTGCTTCAGGCTTTGATTTCACTACAGGGAGAAAAATAGAGCAGAAATTGCTCGATTTGAATGAAGTGGCTGAGCAGTTTGGTGGTACTATTTCTGTATTGAAATTATTATGAGCATCTTTTCATTGCTTAGCATGTCACTTAAATATTTTTTCTTGGCTCCTCCTATAAATGATAGACATCTGACAAGGTCCTTTTTTCCATCATTTGGACCACAGCCCAGGATAGAAATTGATCTACACAATCAGATATGCTAGAATTCTGATTACGTTGGCAATTGTAGCACATTTAAGTGATTATGATCCCTTTCCTTTATTTCTATGTGATGTCATTGCACTGGAGGGCCATTCTATAACCCAATATAGGAGAGATGTATCATGAGCAAATAAGTAAGTGTAAAGACAATGTCATGTTGTCTTTTCATATTAAAAATTACTATAATAATAACCAGCCTAGTTCCATCTTAACCCCAGATTTATTAAGCACTGTGAGGGATCAAATCCCCCGAGATGCAAAAAATTGTTGAAAATTTGGTAGCTACAGTTGGTATTTTCACTGGAAAATTAAAGGAGAAATTATGAATTTTTATGTTGAATAAGGGCTGAATTAAAATTAGGACAATGATAAAACAAGAGGGTTAGAGAGCAAACCAAGAGGCCTAATGGCCTTGTAGATGGCTAATGAGGCTTCCAATGGACTTAAGAATCTGCAACAACCACATTAGCTCTAAAATCATTGCAAAACCAAATGTTATAGATAGAAAATCAAACCAATGACTGAATAATGGCTGAAGGGCTTGAAAGAGTCTAGGGCTAGAAAAACCCCAAACCTGGGTTAGAGGAGGCAAACAAGTGTAGAAAAGCGGGAGAAGAGGCCTTAGAAGGCCATGACAGAGAAGAGGAAGCCCCTTAGGGTTGATGTGAAGCTCAAAAGGGTTGACATTGGGCAAGGGAAGGCCCTAGAGGGCTTGTGTCTAAGTAAAAATAGAGGTTGAGGGCTCCTAAGGGCAGCCCAAGGCTGCGACCAAGCAAGAGAGAGGGGGTCGAGGCCCCTAGAGGACTACACAACTGCCTTAGAAGGGGGCAAAAGGGCCTTAATAGGTCACGACCAACCCTAAAAGGGCTGCGACCAAGGGAAAAGGGAGGGCCGAGGGCCCTAGGAGGCCACTAGGCCAAAAAAGGATGACAGCTAGGTCCAAAGGCCTAAAAAAGTTTCAAACCCCTGCAAACAATTTTTTTCCACAAATTCACTATAAAATGTTAGACGACTTCCCCTGTTAGGCTGGATGTCGATCTTGGAGGATGATTGGAAGCTAGATCTTGCCTTTCTAGGCCTAGATCTACCTGAAAACCCCAACAAAATTCTCTTGAGCAACTTTGAAATCCACCTGCACAAATAGATCAAAGAATACCAAACCCCAAATATATATACAAAAATATAAAACCCTAAGAACTGGAAAACAAGTGGGTTAGAGATAATTTACAAAATTATTTACAAATGAACAATATTTACAAAATAATATTTTTTTGGAGAAAATATTTTTGAATAAATAACAATGGATCAATTAATTTCGAAAAATATATATTGGCCAAAACCCTCCTGCAAAATCAAATACCACAATAAAATCTCAGAGCCCAAACATAGTTAGCGCTTCTTCATAGTCTATGAACTTGGAGCCCAAGGGCTAGCGTACTTGTAAATCTCTATAATATTCTCAAAGAAAATTGGTATATCATATGGTGAACCAAATCACCTAAGATATCATGTACCAATAAAATGTTCTTTTCACCGACAATGAAATAACAATTATTTAGCAATACTCAGCACAATATAGGATTACACATACATCAGATCAACAGAAAAAGAACACCATGAATTGAACCCCAAAGTCTTTCTATTATGATAAACAATGTAATCAATAGAGCGACAACTCAATACTAGCATTCAAGAATTGCATCATCCAAAGATAGAAGCAAAATGACTTCTTTATATAGAGAAACACCCCCAAGTGAAAAATAACGACGAATTGGCTTGATTCCTGTCAAAATAGTCTCAATTGTTGAAGATAGCTTGATTATCTTTTAATATCCACCGTCAAATTTTTAATTTTGAGGAAAAATTCGAATATTTCTTAAAACCCACTTTTAATTAATCCAAAGGTTAATATTTTGGATTAATTTGCTCAAAATATTGACTTTGACTTAACCACCAAGGTCCAAGGTCTCAAATTTTCTTAAAATATATATTTTTTCCTCGGTGGAGGACCTCCAAAAATTGACTTCTCTTTGACCCACGAATTTTCGATTACTTTTCACTTGGAGAGGAATTAATTTCTCTATAATTTTTTTTTGACTCAAAATTAATTTATTTTCTGGCTTGGGATTTTAATTTAATTTAGCCAGAAAAATTAATTAATTGACACTAGAAGGGATTAATATTTTTTCCACCCTCGAATAGTTTAGCCATTGTGTCTAAGTATGAGGGACTACGCACTAAAATATTTTTTACATAAAATATTACAATTAATTCAACCCTCAAAGGAGGAATACACCTTTACATATAGAGCCTCATGACATTACCGGTTTTTGCGACACAATATGATTTAGTGTAGACCAAGTGGTTTGTAATAAAATAATCTAGCCAAATGTGCTTAAATTATTCCCATGCCACTTTTACAAAGACTCATATAACACTAGGACTCACCTAAGACCTTTTCAATGAATTCCACCCTAGTTTTGGGGTTTTAGATGGAAGAAGAGCTCTGCCGATTATCTGTGTTTAGAAACACACATAATTTGGGGAGGTTAAATAAACTTTTTAGGATGAAGTTCGTCGCCAAAATCAGAGGCTTACTTAGGAGTTGTTAGATAATTAAATGACCATACTAGCATCATTTACAATGTAACTCGCAGGAAATGGGTTTACAGTGATAAAGCTGTGGTGGGTGATGATTTTGAACTTTGAAAAAATTTCTTCATGTCTTTGCATTCTGCTTCCTTGCATTGTTGACAAAATGTGGTCAACATCTAGCTGTATTTGGGGACACTTTGCTTCATTGAAGAAATGTGAATCAATAATCCTATATCTAAGAAGACAAAAGTCCATGAAATAGATATCCATTCAAAATCCATATCATCATGTATATATAGAACATCTGCTGGAATAGAAAAATCTACTCTAACAAATCAAAGTGTCAATATATAAAACTTAAATGTGTGAAAAGAAAACTAACTAATGACATAAACGGAAATCCTAACTAAGAGTGTAGGGTTAGAAATATAATACAGAGGATGCCGTATGGCATCAAATGTCATCCTTGTGTTACAATCTAGAATATTTGCTTGCATAT
Source organism: Pinus taeda (assembly GCA_000404065.3). Classification (NCBI taxonomy): domain Eukaryota; kingdom Viridiplantae; phylum Streptophyta; class Pinopsida; order Pinales; family Pinaceae; genus Pinus; species Pinus taeda. Next base: position 363,911 of record APFE031528270.1, read on the forward strand.
AGGTAAGTCAATAGGCTGTTTTTTAGATGTTCCTTGTTGAATCTTGACCATCTTTGGTTGATGTAGACTTTCATTATTGTGCTACACATCTTTGTCAAATTCAAGATGTCTTATTTTCTTGCTCAGATGATGAGATGAAGAAAACTGATATACAGGCTGGAAGAATTTGGTCACGACTGCATTATGCTTTGAAGGATGTCCCTGTGGTTCAATTTCTTGATCATCACCTGGCCTCTTTGGATTTTCAACATGTTATCTCCTTTCAACTTCTCTGTATAATTTGACCATACCATCCACTACTGCGGAAATAGTGGCATATGGTAAATCCATCTGAATACATCCACCTAAGTCAGTTGCAAACTATCTTGATAAAAGCATTCCCCATGCATCTGACACATCAATAATTTCTATGCCCATGGTGATGATTTTGTACGAATAGTTAGCCAAGGCAACCTGTAAGTGTTTAACTATACCAAGGACTTCAATCTTCTTAGAGTCCATTGAGCAAATGTTGTGATAAAGCCTTGAAATTATTAGATTCATTTGATCCATAACCTTCTTAGTCACAACATTGGTTGAAGACCCAGAATCCAACATGCAGTTATGAAGAAGGTTGTCATTAACTTGTAAAGTAAGGAAGAAATGATGATTATCTTCATTAGTCATATAACAATTCAGATCTTTTAACTTAATCTCTTCATCCTTTGGATGCGTATCAACCTTATCTTGTTGAGCCATGCCCAAAGCTTTGACAAATGTTGCTCTCTGAGAAGGAATCTTCAAAAGTTCTAGTATGGGGACAAAAATATTAACACTGTTTATCCATGCGGCCCAATCAATCTTCAATCCCGATTGATAGATTTTAGATGCAACTTGTCTATTCTAATTCTGATCCTTTCTTTTCTTTTGGTAATTATAACCTTTGCTTCTAGCAATTTCTAGAGTTTGCTCCTGAGACAGAGTTTCACCATACATTTGTGTGATAGGATCCTTTTCATCATTGAAGTTATTGATGGCGAATGATGAAGAGATCATGTCTGTGCAACGACCTTCCTTGGAAGAACTTTGATTTACATTATTTATTTGCTCACTAGTACCTTCATCTAGGAGCCTTCTAGCAATGAAACACACACTTTCTTCATGAAAACTTTCACAAGGTCTGCAAAATGGAATAGGCCGGTCAACAACATTAGCAAACTCGAGAGGAGTGGGAGACCTTTGGTCATTTGGAGGATTCCTTCTTGGCCATGGATTATTGTTACCTCTATTATTGTTATTTTTTCTATGCTGAATATTCTGAGTTTGATTTCTTTCCATTTGAATTAGCTTGGACTGCATGGCACTTATCTCTCGAGCATGCTCAATTCACATTTCCTTAATCATTTGAGTTATTTCCTTGATTGGGTCATGCTCTACTTCCTTTATTTCTTTTCCTTTAGGTCTCACTAGACCTCTTTCAAAACCAGGAATTTCTGGTTTTCCAGACACTTTCTTATCCTTTTCTAATTCTTTGGCAATAGTTTGAGCAATGATTTAATTAGTCGGCTTTGCATGTCTAATTTCAGAAGATTTGTCGACACAAAAAGCTTCAAGATGTTGCTATAACAAAGATTTGTTTGGAGTTTTATAATCTTAAGTCATTTCTTTGATAATACCATTGAACCTTTGATTAAATTCTTCTACTCTTTCATTCTCATTCTTCTTTATATTGTTGATGACTTTGAACAAATATCTTCCTTCTTTCTTGTCTCCATATTTCCCTTTAAATGTAGTGATGAGGGCTTGTAGAGAATCAAAGGAGTTATTAGGCTTGTCTAAGTACCACTACAGTGCATCATCTTCTAATGAGAGGACAGAGAGCTTCATTCTAACATCTTTATGAATATAAGCGACCACATGAGCATGTCTAAGAAGGAAAGACGTGAACTTCTTGATATGAGCATTGATAGCAATTGCATTATTTCCTTGAAACATAGGGATCTTATTGATACTAACATCTAGAAGATTATGAGGATACCCTTGGACATTGACAAAGTTGCAAGGCCCATAAAAATCTATGATGTCATGATAAACAAGATCAGGGAAAAGCAAGTGGATATCATAGAGGACTTCCTGTCTGAGAAAGATTAAATGCTTACTAGAATGTAATTTGTTTAACTGAGCTCTTAGAGCCATCTCAGGATTGGGAACGGGGTTAACCAAGCTACTGGGATTTCTTCTAGTATAAGCTCTTGTGAATGGATGAATAAGTGGAGTCATGACCCAAACATGAAACTAACCCAAATGTCCAAGTGCTAAGGTGCAAATAGAGAGGTGAACAAGGTGATGAGAAGATTAGTGAGATGTCAAAATGCCAAAAAATGTGGTGTTTGACGGTTTAAGAAGATGAAAATGGTTAGAAGATAAGGGAAAATGTTGTTAAAGCACCGAGAACAAGATAAACTTATCTCCGACAACGACGCCAGAAAATGTTGTCGCCCAAATTGTACAGGCAAGATGCGACAACACTCATGACGGGGCCTGTCACTCTGATCTTCGCCCTCTCCTTTCTAGTTGTTTACCTACAACAAGCTATCGGGGGTAGTCCCTATGAGATGTGAAGATGGGATACTTCTTGGCAACCAACAAGTCCGAGAGACATAATTGAATGGCCTAGCAACTTGGTTAAATTAGTAAGTTGAATAATTTGATTAGATTATCGTGGAAGACCGGTGCCTTAAATGGAGTCACTTACTTGCTTGAGATAGATTATTTGCCAATTTGCCGGATGAATAGTTTTTGCTTAAGGATGCTTCACTATCCTAAATGAGATACAAACCTTAAGATCTAGATGAAATGCAAGATCTTTGTTTATTTTAAGTTATATGCCTATTTAAGTGTATCCTTCCTCTTAAATGTTTTGAAGCTAGTCTCTAGAGTAGGTTGCGAGAGAGAAGCCAAGGTGAAATAAGCTAGGGCTTGATTAACGATCCTCCCCTTGGGTTTTAACCACTTGATGCCTCTGGTGCTGCAGAGACTGTGGCTCTGACAACTGCAAGGTCACTGTGTTAACCACTAAAGAGTTTTTATACTTCTCAAGCTAGATGAAAAAGGTGGACCTATTTCTCTATCGACCAAGCTTATGCCTGGAATTTAGTTAATTAGTGCATGAGACTAATCCTAAAATGCAAGAAATGCGTGGATTTTCTTAAGTTGAGATTATTAAATTTCTTAAGTAATTAGAGACAAACAATCTTGAAATAATGAAGTACTTAAATGCTCAAATTAAATGGTGCCAGAAAATGTTACCAATAATGCCAATTGGAAATTGCTCAAAAGGCAAGATTAATGCTACTTGACAAGAGAGAAAATTAGATTTCTTATCACGACTATGATTAAACATGATTATAACATGCACAAGAGATATCAAATTTGTTAATTTTAGATAACAATGGTATGTTCTATACTTAATAGCGATTTAAGTCAAATTTTCTTATTAGCGCAATATCAATTTCTAGATTAGCAATCACATTCACATGATAGTAAATGCAGATAGAACATAAATAATAAGCAGAAGACATGCCAAGACAAGAGGACACAATATTTGACGGATGCCAGGGAAAGAATCCCAATGTGGGGAAAACCCTTTGATCAAATCTTCTTATTATTCTTCAAAAGTTCCACAGAGGGAGAGTACAATATACAAAATTTACTTGCCTAATCATTGTAAAACAGTCCAGTCAAACTACAGTCAACAGGATGCCTTAACTAGAAAGTTAACGCTGGTCAAACCAGTAGAAATTATCCTCCAATTTAGCTCGGTCAAACCCAGTCAACTCGGCCTCCAATGATAGTCCAAATCAGCCCAAAACAGTCCTAAAAAATCTGGTCAAACTTAGTCAACACACAATCAACTTTCTGCTGTCAAAGGGCTGCAGTCAACGTTGGTCAACCTGCTCAGAAAATCTCGATTTCTATGCCAGAATATGTGGCCTGGCCAAATAGAGAATTTCCCACAAAAACACAATCAAACGAAGTCAAACATTGCCCGGTCAATGCTGGTCAAAGATGGCTGCAACATGGTCAACACAGAGAACATAAATCCTAGTGAAACCTTCGCACTTGTGGAAAAGAACAAGCTGCCTGTAATTTTGTACGACCGAATCAGATGTAGAGAGAGAAAGATGTGTGATGACGAGTGACCAAATGAGGAAAATGACTCCTCTATATATACACAACGTTGAGCTGGAAGAGACACGTTGGTTGAGCTTTATGAGCCTACATTAGACTTTTGGCCGACTTTGACAAATTGTCCATAGAAGAAATAAATTCATAATTCCATTTCTACTTGTCAGAATGAGATGATCTTTAGATCAATCCTGCACCTCTCGGAAAGAGGAATCCAATAAATATCATCTCCATCATATGCGCTGTCCAACGTGGAGTTTGGCCCTAGTTGCCAATTTTAACACTCCCTGTCAACTAGGGAGAACTCCACCTGCCAAACCATCTAACAATTTGTACCATCTCTGTCACCTTGCTCTGCGCTGCTAAACCTTGAAGAAATAATGAAGAAGAAATGATCGAGAGTGTATAATACCACTATTCATTGACACAGAGTTAGTGTCCATTAATCCAAGATCAATATCAAACATCCTAGCATAGGGAGTACGGTAGTACACAATGCGTCCATCAGTAGTACTATGGTACCTATCCTCATTTCCCTACTCATTGGCCATATTAGAGGTACTTCCCATGAGTCCAAAATTGTATGGGTAGGATGTATCGACAAGAGAAGGTGAACCACTCATCGTGCTCATATGCCATAGGAGAAGGTGAACCACTCATCCTATGCATATATCAACCATCATGGGGTATCATAGGGGAAGGTGGACCACTCACCCTGTACATAACACAATACTAGGGGAAGGTGAACCACTCATCCTATGATAGCTCATAGCTCCAAGAGGTACCCCGAAGCCCCCCGAAGTTCCCAGAGCTCAATATCCAATTCAAATGGGACCCTCATAAGTGGGTCTATCCACGACTCCAAGTTGTTGATTTGGGGTAGCATCAGATGTGCTCTAGCCATGAAAATTGGTGGAAAGGCTAAAACACAGGAGATCTCCAAGACCCAGAAATGGTTTGGGGAAATTCCACTTGGTTAGAGAGATATTAAAATAATTAATATTTTTAATGGGGTTCCTAAGTCTAAACTTAGGAAAATTAAAATATTAATGGGTATTAATATAAAACTGGGTGAGAATGAGCCCCAAGAGTTAGCTCAACCGGTCAAGTCAGTGCCTCGCCAATCGGGAGGTCACAGGGTCAATTCTCGAAAGCTCTTGGGGTCAGGTCAGTAAATAGGCTGAGGGGTGCGACCCCCTTCGGGTTTTGTGTCCACCCTAGCGTTCTCCGAACCTGGACGTAGCGGACCCACTGACCATGGATTCCGTGAACCAGAAAGTAAAAAGCCCCAAGAGTTAGCTCAATCGGTCAAATCAAGTGCCTCGCCGATGGGAGGTCACAGGGTCGAATCCCGAAAGCTCTTGGGGTTAGGTCAGTAAATAGGCCGAGGGGTGTTAAAAAACCTTGGACATAGTGGCTACCCACTGACCCGGGTATCCGTGAACCAGTAAGTGAAAAAAAAAACTGGGTGAGAATGCTCTAAATGACATGGATCAAGCTAAATCTAATCTTAGCCGTTGATTAGAGATTTATTCTCGGTCGTCGAAGACTCAACAGAAAAGTATAAGAGGAGGCTTGAGGGTCAGTTGGAGATACACCAAGATTGATCAATCAGTTCGATTTTTTGCAGCGGGGTTTGTTGAGAAAATTCGAACAAGTGATCAGAGTTGCAATGAGGGGCAGTGAGTCCATCGCAGAGAGGCATAGATAGTACCAGAGGGCCAGCGCAGTGATTGAGGAGGCTACGCAGAGGCAAAAGGAACCACGCAGAAGGCCAAAGAGATTGCGCAGAGGCTAGTAAGGCCTGCTTGGGTGACGCAGAAGGCCAGAGAGCTGACGCAGAGGAGCAGAGGGCTGACGCAGAGGGTTCCAGGGTTACACAGATGCTAGCAATGTTGACGCAGAGCCTCAAAGAAGTGTTGGAAGAATTTTCGTGGGGCAGACTTGCTGAATATCTGCTTCCGAAGAGAGGTATTACTGCCAGAGAGAAATCTCTATTGGGTGAGTCAATTTGGCACCCTAGTTGTACTCAAGAAAGCTGCTTAATAATAAAACCCTCAGAATTGCTACACCGATTTTCCCAAGCTAGGTTTTTCTAGGGACGATTGTCCAAAAATAATGGTGTCCCTTGTGTGTTTATCTGTTATTTTAGTTTATGATCTATAGATGAGTTGAGTCTGCATTTGTGTTTATTTTCAGTGTTTATATGGTTAAATAACTTGTTAAGGAATAAACAAGTAGGTGAAATAAACCAGATAATGTAGGAAGAATTTTTGTCGTGTTAGACTTAGAAATTTCAACACTCTGCTACTCGCACTCCCTTTTGGAATGCACAGATCTTCTAGCTGCTACTACCAATCTGCCTTGAAAAATCGAACTTCTGAGACTCAAAGTTCGTTGAGAGAAATTTTCCTTTTGCTGTGTGCTTTTCTCTTCCCCCTGACGTTGATTCTGATACTGCAAACTTCAGCAAACCCTCTACGTCCAACTAGATATATGCTTAGTGAAAATCTGAGTTGTTTCTGCTCCTCCTGACTGTTGGAATGATATTCCCGAGCAATTTGACTTTTTTGCAACCCTGCAACTGAAAATCGAATTTTCTGCCCCAACAATTTGACCTGCCTGTCTGAGCACTGCACTGCCTCTAATAATTTCGGTTTGTTGGTCTCTTTGTTTAGCGGAATTCTTTCTTTTGCTTCTAAGCTTCCCGATGTATCACTCACGCTGTGATACCATGTGATGATTTCAAAACTAAAATCCTATTGCTACAACTGGAAATTATTCTTCTAATTGTTAATTAATTTTAACAATTTATTTGCTATGACAAATACTGAATAAATCACACTACAACCTTCACAAATAAAATACTGTGGAAATAAGAACGCTAGAAACTGAGAAAATACTAGTACACACAATAAAAATGACATCGTTATTTTTGGACAATTGTCCCCGGAAAAACCCAACTTGGGAAAACCGGTGTAGTAGATGAGGGTTTTATTATTATGTAGCGGTGAGAAATTATGAGTAGAATAATATGGATGCCGAAATATGGCTATCCTGCATAGAAAATACTAGCAAAAATATCTAGAGGGAATTTACCCTTTCTCTGGGCAATTCCGGCACTGGATTGCCTCTGAAAAGCAAGCCGTCCAATTGGGCCTACGTAGACTCTGCATCAACTTTATGCTACCTGCTATAATTGTTGCTCGAACTGACTACTAATCTAGCCGTCCTGTTTGCTAATGGCTGGGAAAACGTCTCTCCGACACTCTGGGACTCCTTCTCGGCCTCTAGAACTGAAAATGTCTGCTCCCTTTAGCAAATCGAACTGCCTTCTTGAGGTTCTGCGCTGCCTCTGCGCAACCTCCTGTAGAAATCTCGACCTCTCTACAAATGTACTCGCTGGATCTAGAAAACTTCCTCCAACCTCACTGTCCCTGCTCCTCACTGTCTTTGCTTCCTCATTGAAGCTCGAACTCTCCGACAACTAACTGTTGCTACTTTGGAAAATCGAATTCTCCAAGTGTCTCTTGTGTATTCTCCGTCACCACATCGATGGCTCATATCATTTCTGGATCAATCTGTGTGACTTTCTAGAGAATTCTCACCTTGACTTAATTAATTCTAATTAATTAACCAATTTTCCTAAGTTTAGACTTAGGAGACATTAAAAAATTGGTTAATAATCTAATTAAGTCATCTCTAGTTGGAATTTCCAGAAACAATTTATGGGTTTTGGAGATATCAAATATTCTAGCCTCTCCACCAAATTTCATGGCTAGGACACATCCGATGCTACAAAAACTAATGACGACCAACATAATAACCATCACAACTCAAAAACATAACATAAAGCCTTAATTTAGCCCACATGTATGAGTAATAAGGCAAAGAAAGGTTACATCATCCTCTAAATGAGCCTCTCTCATGAAAAAGGTGCAAGGGATACCTCATAATGTGTTAATTATTAACAAGCCATCTCCATGGTCCAAGGAAGATGCTCCATCATCAAGAAACCATCAACATGAAGTGGCCCATTATCATCATGACATCATGCAAAATGGGTGCATATGCCACATCCCCAAGCTCTAAAAGGTGACATTATGGCTTCAAGTGGCAACGTCCTCAATCCAGAAGGTGCACAAGCTCCTCCAAAGGGTTCCATTGAGACATCATTGTCAAATCATCTTCCATAGGGAAACATCCATAAAGTAGGGTACAAAGCTAGCCTAGGGGTGTCCTGTGGGGTCTTTGGTTACAATCGCTGTTGAAGCAATGTTCTAGTTCTGAAGCTCAATGTCCAAGGTGCTAGAGGCAGAGGATCCCATGCTTTATGCAGTTGAATCATCACATGGCCCAACATCCCTAAAAAAAATGTGTAACGACCTGCCTAGAAGATCTTTAGAGTCATACATGGGTTGGATGTCCTCTTTGAAGCATTGAAGAAGCATGTTTTTCTTCCTCAAGGATGGCCAATGAAACTTAGAGCAAATACATTACATAGCTCATGGAATCAAGTGATACCAACATCAAAAGTACCTCAAACCATATATGTATCAGAGTGGGAGTACATCTCACAAGTCTCCTCTTCAAATGCCTTTCTAGCTTTAAGACATGTAAACAAGTTAACCTGTTGAAAATTGGGCAGCTTCGGGATGAATTTCCCAAAGGGGAAACCCTAAGCCCTAAGGAAAGCTCATTGAACCCCAACAAGACTTTATAGTGGTCAAAGAAAATTCAAATTGGTCAAATTATTGGACTTTCCTCTCATCACTTATTGTACTATAAGTTTGGGGCAAATGTTTGAAGAAAATTTGAATTGGATTCAAAATAATATTTAAATGTTATTGAGTAAAATTTGAACTCAAAAATGTTTCCTGCCAAAAATGTAATGCCGACCTCAAGTTGGCCTATCCAAAAGTCATAGACAAAATCAACTATAAATATCTGTCTATGCTTCTCCATTAGACAATCATTTTTTGGTTGATCTTTCTATGGATGGACGAATTCATGGCATCAATATTTATGTGATTAGACGAACCTGTGTGGTACCCTTGTCTCTATGGTGGCTTGACCTTTCCTTGGGATTCATTTTGTGGTATGTTTAGTGACTCAACAGTTCGCACAGACGTTCAAGTGGCTCGCAAGCACAATCAACAAAGGCCCGTAGTTTACATTGGGAGGCTCGTTACATTAGCACACAATTGTGCCTTGTTACAAGTGGCACGTTTAAAAAATTCTTAGAAGGTTTCCAGTTTTTGAGTTGTAGAAAAGGATGCCGCGATTTCTAGTAGCAAAAGGTCATAGTAGACTTGTCAGTCCAACCAGTGTGAGTTTCAAGGTCAGCAGTGCATGTGCTAGATTCCAGAGAAGGACTTCCGGGAGGTAGAGCAAGTTACCCGGTAGAAGCAACAGGTAGTGTGAATTCTGAGAAGGACAATAGAAGACAAGTGCAGAAGGAAATTTACGCATCCCAGGGGGAGTGTGTGTGGAAGAGGGAAGGTCGAGTTGCTAGAAGGAGAAGGAGATATCCAACGTATAGTTCTCTAGTTTATTTGAGTTTCGTAGGGGTGGCCGCAACATGACTCAGAGATTAGGACAAACTTGACGGAGCCTTAAACTTTGGTGTCTGGAAGGCCAGGATGCAATTCCTATTAGATGAGCATGGCCTGAAGGAGTTCGTGACAACAATTTTAGTTGAGAACCGACAAACCTTATCCAGTATCTTGATTTCAAGAAGGATATGGCCAAAACAAAGAGGATGGTCCTAGAAGGGGTTCGACATCGTATTGTCTTGCATATTGCAGAGAAGAATACAACAAAGGACATGTGGGATGCCATTGTGAAGTTGTACCAGGATCCATTTGAGAATAAAAAAATGATTCTCAAGGAGAAACTGAGGACAACAAAGATGCAGAAGGGTGAGAATGTAACTTCCTACCTCACCAGGATTCACGGAGTTCGAGATGAACTTGTAGTTGTAGGAGAGAAGCCAGCTAACAGTGAATTGGCGTGGACAACTCTGAATGGATTTACCAAGGAATGATGAACCTTCGTTGAGGAAATCACTAGACGAGACAAGATATCAGATTGGGAATGCCTAGCAAGGGATCGAAGGTGGAGAAGTAAGAAGAGAACGTAGCCCTTGTAGGTAAAGGAAAGGCAGAGAAAGGTCCTAGTCAGGGAAAAGACTCAAAGGAGGAGAGAAGAATAAGAAAGACATGTTGAAGGTCAAGTGCTTTAGATGTGGTGAGTTTGGTCACTACGTCACCTAGTGTTCAAAGAGGAAGAAGGGAAAGAAGGGGCAACATATAACAACTGGGACAGAGATTGATGGGTCTACCTCTAGATTAGAGGAATTCACATTGATAACAACAATATCTCCAGATGGAGGAGGAGCATGATGCTTTAGAGTCTAGTATGGGTAGGGTCCAAAGGAGAGCACTAGGAAGTCTAGATTGGATCTAGTTGTTGTTCACATGGATCAATACCTTTGCTACAGGGACCACAATGTTAAAATAGTAGGAGGATTAAGGTGTCAGCAAGGGGCAATCAGATATTGAGGGACAATGCAGAGGTAGTTGCAGTCAGGTACGTAAAAGGCAGTTGCAGTGCAGAGCTAGATGCAGTAAGAGATCCAAGGGACAGTTGCAAAGCCAGTTGTAGTGACTCAGTAGATCAGGAGAGATCAAGTATCCAGTTTCCGTTGCAGGAAATTCGTGTAATTGGTGGTAGTGCGAATTGGCCAGTTGCAGGTAGCAAACACAGTTCCAACCAGAGAGACTTCATGAGAGAGTTTCCATCTAGGAGTGGCAGTGCGAATTAGCCAGTTGCAGAGTGAAGGTGTAGTTCCAACTAGAGAGAGACTCCATGAGAGGGTTTCCAGCCCAAGGGAGATTTCCAGTTCTTATTCAGAGGGAGATCATGGTTAGTACACACAGTTGCAGTAATCGCAACAACACAGTAGCAGTGCAGAGGCATCAACAATGTGATATCAAAGATTGATTTAGTTACAGTTAGTGGCAGGTGGATTAGAGTAAGCGCAAAAGTTGATGGACAATGTTTACCAGATTGATCTCTTTACAGTGATTTCTAGTGACAGGGAGTCAGACCAGTTGAGATGTGAAGAAAGGAGGTGCAACAAAAGCCAGACATCAACAAACGCATGACAGTCCAACTACAGTATGTTCATCAGTTGGATAGTGGAGAGTATAGTGGAGAACACCTTCCTTTCTAAGAGGGAGTGTTAGTTTTTGATGGATATGGTATATGTATGTGTATTTATGTATTAATTAAATCTTGATATTATTTTCCTAAATATTTTTTTGAACATTACATTTTTTTTAATATTTTAATTTATAAGCATAGACGATATATATCTCATCAATCTGGGCTTTGTTTTTTTTAATTGTTTTTAACATTGTATTGGGCCAACTTATTCCATGAGTCATGTCAGCATTAAGCATGGACTTTATGCATCTCCCCCATAATGGTCTGTAGAATGCACCTTGCTTCTTTCGGTGCAATAATTGTATGGTTGCATTCTGAAGTGCATGTTACTGCAGTGTCTGCAACAGTAAGTGCATTGTACTACAAGTGTAAATGTATGCCATAAATCTCAGGAATGTGCCATGCTGGAGGCTTCCAAGTTGCAATTTAATTGTTGGATTACTGCAGCTGCGACATGCTCCTCATTCCACCATTAATGCAGTTGCATCATCATATGTGCATAACCGTCTAAATATGCCATAATAAATGTTGCACAATGGCAATGCTAGTTTAAAAGAGTGCTATGGACAGATATACATAAATGGAGAGAATCTGATTAACGCTTTGTAGGGTTGCATTCTGAAGTGCATGTTACTGCAGTGTCTGCAACAGTAAGTGCATTGTACTACAAGTGTAAATTTATGCCATAAATCTCAGGAATGTGCCATGCTGGAGGTTTCCAAGTTGCAATTTAATTGTTGGATTACTGCAGCTGCGACATGCTCCTCATTCCTCCATTAATGCAGTTGCATTATCATATGTGCATAACCGTCTAAATATGCCATAATAAATGTTGCACAATGGCAATGCTAGTTTAAATGAGTGCTATGGACAGATATACATAAATGGAGAGAATCTGATTAACGCTTCAACAGATATATAACTGGTCTAGCCAGAGGTAGGTTGCCCAAACAGACTCTGTATCACACTCCCTCAACTATGCCATCACTTGGGTAAATCATTTATAGCATCATTGTAGAGTTATGGTGGTTCAACCACCTAACATGAACATTAACATTAACTGTGTGTTGGTCACATGTTACAAACATCTAAGGTACACTCCACATGTAGCATATGTACATTGTATACCATCACATGTATAATTATTTGAGTGCTGACATTATTCCAACATCCCCCGATAACATAAAAATATTCTAACACAAAAACCACATGCTTCAACATTAACCTTTGCTCAACCTTTTTTTTTAAATATTTCTTATATATAGAGAAAATTATGTACATTAGCATACCAAAAAAATGAAAACTGAAGGGTATATACAATGAAATTTATACCCTCCTTTTTAATGGAATTAAAACAGCTATAAAATCAAAATAAGAGGCACGGTCTAGCAATTTGCTCATCTTTTGATAAGGAGCAAGTCAGACTTAACTATAGATTCTCTCCTCTTGCCATTCTGAAACTCATCCTAGTGGTCCAACTTCCCACTACCTGTCTACCACCACTCCCACATTAAAAGTAGAATTGATAGCTTTATTCGGAATTGACCTAGATATGCCATTTGTCTCACATTGAAAGTAGAAACCGTAGCTTGATGTTGAACCGATGCCCTCAAATGTTCCCTCCACTAGGAGAACAGCCTGAGACTCTTACCTCTTAAGCAATTAGTCATCCAAGCTGATGTTCAAAACAATAAATCATACATATGTCAATCACAATAACAGCATCACTCTTGTACAAAATTGCATAAATTTGTCCTGATGCTACCATCTAACGCTGCCATACTCATACACTGGGTGTTTATATGCCTGCTCTATGGTGTTTGTTATCAATTAATTACCGTTGCCACATTAATTTTTAATATATCTAAGGTTCAAGCTTTACAGAAAATTAAAAATATTCCTTGCCTTGTTGTTTGAGAGGTAACACCCAATAACGTGTTACCACAATATTGTTAAGAATCATTTTGTTAGACTCTAGAGGGTCAAAATAAATGTTAATGGTCGAATATAAAGCATAGACTAGGTAAGAAGGTAGTAAGAAATATTTCCCTAGATAGGCGAGATCTTAGCAGGGACATTATCCTTAATCCCAATTTTGACAGTCAAAGAGAATGCTCAGAACACTTGGCATCGTTGTAAGCTGCTGAACTAATGTTGCATCAATTGAAGGTTGTGTTTATATGTGAAAATATTTGGGTTTATCACTTGAAATCTTTATTAACCACTTTATTGACTTTTTGTTATCACTTAATCTCTTCAATTGTCATCTTTTCATGTGTGCTTGGGGATTTCCAGATGTAAGTTTAAGGTACTTTTCTAGGTATTTAGCCGTTTTTCTAAATTTAGTCGTCTATGGATGCAGGGTAGTGTGAACACACCAGGAAGTGGTTATGTCCTCTTGCATCATGTCATGGGAGAAACTAATGGAGTTCGAGGGATTTGGTCGTATGTTTCTGATACTTACCTTAGTGGATTGTCTATCAAGCACATTTTCAAAATCCTTAAAGATCATTTACAAACTTTAGTGTTTAAATAATCAGGGAGGGAATGAAACCCTAAGAGAGTGAGTACTAGAGAACAAGATTGCTATACTAGGGCCAAGAACTAAGGATCATGATCACAATGTCTTGTCTTATGTATAAATGCAATTTAAATAAGTAAATATTTCTCTTTTTTAAAGAGTAAATTATCAACAAAACTTGGTTTGTTGGTAAGGCTAGGTGTTATTATTCCTTCATCAAAAATCAAATTCCCAAACACACTAAAGGATATTAGATCATATTTTTATGCAAACTCTGTGATAATCAATATATAAATGCATGATAGAAAAGGCACATTATAAGCTTTTATTAAAAACACTCTTATCCCCAGATTTGCTTGTGCAACTCGAGGAATAAGATGCAGTTAGATTTTATCATGCTAGCTCCATTACAGATGCATCCAGTTTTTTCACAGTGATCAGAGCTTGCTACAACGTTAGTTTCATCAAATTATGAGAAAATGCTATTTTTAGCAGCTCTCCTCTTTTAGGGGCCAAAGTTCTGAGACCTGCATGTTAGAGATACATACATATTCTTGGTCCTTGTGAGCTCAAGATGCCAATGAGTTGGTTTCAGGTGAGAAAGATCATATTATGATGTAAGCAAAGAATGTTCTTCCAACTGCAGCAATACTTTAATAGGGTATTCATCTTCAACCAACTCATCCATATAGATGGGAAAAGAAATCTCATGCTAATCGCCATCCTCATAAATTGATGTGCCTTCTCTTCTTCCTCTTCAACTACTTTTCCAATAGAATCTGAAGTAGAAAGAATTTTCTCTAAGCTCAGATTTTCTATCAAATTCTTCTGGTTTCAATCACATATACTACTTGAAGAAAGAGACAAATCTTTCTGAGGTTCAAGGTCTTCATTAACACTCATAACTACATCTTTTAATTCCTCATTATGCTCAACAAAGAAAGAAATTGAAGAAGGCATGCTATGCAGATCATCACATACCATTTCTTCTGCAGGATCAAAAGACAAGGCTGTTCTTTTTTTTTTTTTGTCATGTGGTTCACGAGCACCCTGGTCAGTGAGTGATTGCTACGTCCACGGAAAAATCTGGGCGATAGCTAGGCTAAATCGCCCCTCAGCCTACTGCAAGACCTGACCCCAAGGGATTTGGGTGGATTCGACCTTGTGACCTCCCGATGGCGAGGCATGGTTTTTGACCCACTGAGCTAACCCTTGGGGCGAAGACAAGGCTGCTCTTATCATCATGCTCTTTCTCAAATAGTCCTCCTCGTTATCACACAAACTCACACTTATTGAGATAAAGGCCTGAAGCTTGAGGGCTGTTTGAGAGCAACTAAGAGTGAGGGCACTATCACCTCACCAACTTTCTTCTTCACTTCAATCCAGCTCTCCTCCTACTCAAGAGGGGCTTCCCTAGGGTAAGATTTGCTAGGATTTAAGGAAATGAGTATTCAAGGTGATATGAAGAGTAAATCCAACAAAAATGGTTTTTGAAAGAGTTAAGGGAATAAAATGATGGGAGGACTGGAAGCTAGTGCCTTTCCATTAGGCATATGTGGTCAACTAAGGTTCCTCTTTAGAATGTACAAGTGAACGCAAGACTGATAACTAGGGTAATCCACTAGAAACCCTATTTTATCCATAGTTACTTCATAATCTTCAAGAAGGTCAAGGGGAAGATTCTCCACTAGAATGCCTACAACATCTTTGAGAAGGGATTTATTCAAGAAGGTAGAAGAGGGCACACCACCATCACTAGAGAAGAACACCACATTTACAACCATTCCATCAAATCATAGACAAAGGCATTCTTCCGTTGAGAAGCATCTGCAAGAAAAAGATAACACTTTCGAGAGTGCACTCTAGCTAGCCATCCATACCACAAGAACAAGATAAAAGTCTCCAACAAAGTTTCAGAAATGCTAAGGGATTTCTACCCCAATCTAACAATGAGTAAATGAGGAAGTGCATCTCTATTTATAGAGAGATGTTGAACTTTCTTTACAATAAAAAATTAATATTTCATTAACCTATGGAGAGGTAAAACATCCTCTTCTCTAATCAACAAATCTAAAATATAAAAAGTGGTCAAGCCACATCTACAAAAATAACACCCCAAAATTGGGGTATCTTTCAAAATGGGGGAAATAAGTGTGGCTTCAAGGTGCAACATTGGCCTTCAAAGGCCCTCCAAAAGATGTTTCCTTCAAGAAGTCTTTAAAACATGTGAGCAAGTCCTCTGATCTTGTTGATGTTTTGGGTAGCATCAAGAGTATTCTCAGGTGTGGAGCAAGTGGGCTAAGTGATAGGGCTTTGCACCCATAGACCCATGGTATTCTGATGACCCATGTTATAGACCTGTTACTCACCAAAAGTGGGTGACCCCTAGGAGACACTTTTTTCCTATTCATCTCTTCCAGCCAACACTGAGCAACCAACAACCCCTTATAGCCACCTTGTAGCTAATGTGACGTGCCATTCATATCTCCGCCACCTGTATCAATCATATGTCTCGTCGCCCATTTGCCAAGAGCACATGTTGGAAGGTGGGCTTCTGATCTAAAGGTACTTTATTCTTTTTGCAATTGGGTGCTTATGCTTGTTTGTATTTGGGCATTTTGGCATGGATTATGGTGTAACTTGGAAGGAAGAAAGTTCTTGGCTATGATCTTGTTCCCTCACCTTAATTGGGGGGTTAATTCTATATCCTAGTCTAATGGGACCTTCCCTAATGGATCAATGGTTATAGTAGGGGCACTACTTGGGAAACCATGATTGAGATAGCGTAGCCCCACCTTTCCCTATTCCATACTAACCACTTTCCATCTTACATTATTAGCCCCAATTTCACCTCGCTTCTTCGGGTTCAACCAACCATTAGTTTTCTAAGATTTGGCACTCACACATCTTCATGTCTGGGTAGGGTTTGGAAGTGTACCATGGGAGGTTGATGTAGCTAAAAGAAACAAAAAGAGCATATGATGGCCATAAGAAAAACAAAAGAAAAATCAAAATGCAAAAGATAACTGGGACTTAAAAATTAACATGTGGCCAAAAGCTAAGCATGAGCTCTATCTCACTCGTATGGCCATCACCCAGTTCTTGGACCTGTTGACCTCTACCGGTCAACTACCCATGCAGTACCCCCCCTGTTTCTTCGCAAAAAGGGGCAGCACCTGATTAGCGTATCCGTGCCATCCTGCAGTCATCAGCAACTTGATCCATCTGATCGTAAACCCAGTCTGCATGTATTAATTGTAAATAATCCTAGCAGATGTGAGTCGTGTTGTAAATTGCCTAGGTGGATCTAACTTTCCTATGATAATCTATGTCCCGGAAGGTTTTTCGTCTCACCGATCCACGGATCGGCAGAGTTTTCCTTCAAACCTGACCCCAAAGCCGGGATA
>APFE031528270.1:381949-415997 GCA_000404065.3 Pinus taeda
CGTTGGGATCATTTCCTTTATATAGGGTTTTAGGAGGTCATTTCAGATCATCTGATCTGTGAGTCTGTATTGAAAAAAGCTCTCTTGTATTCTGATTTTCTGGTTAATAAAAAGACTTTGGGGTTCAAAACTGGCTGGTGTTACTCTCTGGAATTGCTGTGAGATTTCTGTTTTTTCTGCATATTTCAGTTTTCAACAGTTATTAACAGATGGTTTTCAAAGCATTGTGAGTACAGGTATCTTGCTCACGTGCTAGGGTTGGAATGTTGTAGGATTTCTGGAATAATGGCAGGTAGCTCCATTATTTCTTGAAATTTGGCAGCACTTCTTGCCCTCCTTGCTGATGTTTACTTGAGGTGTGCAGGAAAACCTTTAGGTGAAGGGTATTTGTGGGCGTTTGGGGAAATTCTGAGTTGAATCAGCCAACTCCCTCAGGCTTTTCTGTGCAGAGCCTAGCTGATTGTGCCCTGGGTTAATCTTTTAAAATTTATTTCTCGTTTTACATTGAGAGACTATTTTTGTGCTCACAGCAAAGTTCAAATTTTTCTGATATATTGAGAATATTACTGGAAATAATTGTTAAATCTGGCTGTTTCAGAGCTTAAATTTTAGATCGGTTCGTAGGGTTTTACTTATTTTTATTTGTTTCCAGGTTCTGGTTCTGGTTTCCTGTCTCATTGTTCTCTGGTCACAGGTTTGGAGGTTTCACCCACAGAAGTTGAAGCCGTCCAGACAAATTATTCTCTGCACACAGCAATCTGCTACGCAAATGAAATCTGATCTTTGGATTCAACGATAACGTGTTTTTCTTGTGCCCTACCGCCATCTGCAAATACGCGGTCTCTCCTTATCGCTCCACTATCCCGTCCCTCTTTCATTTTCGCTCTCTGCCGTACATGGCTCCTGTGGGCATGCATTATATCAAGGTCAGAGATCACGTGGGTTAAGGTTTCTGTTTGCCTCCATTGCACCCGCATCCTCCACGTCCATGCTGCTGCTGTTTCTTCAACATATATTTCGGCATCTACAATTGCATTCAAACAGTATTAACGCAGAACCAATCCGTCATTTCCTATAGCATACGGTGAGTTTAAAGCCAAGGTCGATTTTCCTGTGGCAGTGTATGGTAAATGCGTTGTATATCAAGGAGGACGTCAGGTCTGGTGTCAAATAAACATAAGAGAAAAACGTTCCCACGCTGCCGTCGCTCCACCCTCAGCATCTTCCACACTGCTATCCGGTTGCCAAACCCCACGGCCCTGTAAATCAAACGCATAAATCGATTTTCTTCCTCGCTGCGAAGCCTGCGTCTCCAAATCCGCCCTCCGTTGAAATACCCAGCCTGTCCAGCAGCGTGGTCATTCCTTTCACGTGGATAGCCTCCGGTTGCTTGCTGTGTGCCGCTGTGTATCAGGTGAGCCAGTCGACCGTCCTGCAAAAAAAAAACAATCAGCATAAATCGAATTTCTTTTCAGGTAATAAAAAAAAGGGTGTCGATTTTTTTTGGTTAGTTTTCAGTTTAGGGTTTAACGTAGGCATAATTCTATTTCCGATTTTGGTAGCCTAGATATATGCACGTTCAATAGTCCGTAGGATAGGCTTGATAAAATTACAAAATCAAATTCTGGTTTAGTTGTATTTTGATTTTATTTTGATAGCATAGGTTTATAGCGTAGGTCTATTTCTTAGATTAATTTTGTTTTGATAATTTTTTTCTTCTTTTTTTTTTTTTTTTTTTTTTTTTTTTTTTTTTTTTTAAAGTTTTTTTTTTTTTTTTTTCTTTTTTTTTATGTATATAATGTTATGTTAGA
The DNA here is from genome assembly GCA_000404065.3 of Pinus taeda. Lineage (NCBI taxonomy): Eukaryota > Viridiplantae > Streptophyta > Pinopsida > Pinales > Pinaceae > Pinus > Pinus taeda. Next base: position 383,761 of record APFE031528270.1, read on the forward strand.
TTTGTTATTTTTTAGTTTTTTTTTGTTAGTTTAGTAATATGTAGGTTTGGTTTAGAGTTTAGTTTAGAAATGATTTGATTTCATTTTTAGTTTAATAAATTTAATAGAATTTTTTTTTATTTTTATAAAATAAAAATAAAATAAAAAATAAAAAATAAAAAATAAAGAAGGTTTCGTTAGGGGTTTAGCTTAGCATTTTTTTTTTAATTTTGAGTTTTGTTTTATTTTTAGATTTAATGTTAATCTTTTTCTATAGAATTAGGGGTTAGATTTAAATTTTCCTTTTTGGTTTTAATTTTAAGACTTTTAGAAAGATAAATAAAAAAAAAAAAAAAAAAAAAAAAAAAAAAAAAAAAAAAAAAAAAAAAAAAAAAAAAAAAAAAAAAAAAAAAAAAATTATTTAGTTAGGGTTTTGTGATCTTATTTTTCTTAGTATTAAATTTTTGTTTTAATTTTGTCATAAAATATAAAAATTTCGTGGAAAATCATCCTTTGTCAGATTCAGTTGTTTTCATGCCATCTTTTTTCACGCTGAATTGCAAGGCGAGATATGAATATGATATCTAGTTAATGGTTAGCACTTATTCTAAAATTTCTCAGTTGCTGGATATCGTTTTGGGTTATTCTGAGAGTATCGTTCTCGTTTCATGCTTAAATCAGGGCACTGGTCTGCTAAAATCGAGATTATCTAGTCTTTGTCTTATTGTGTCTCGTGTCTCCCAACCAACTGGTCGACAGTTGGTCTTCATCATCTCACAGGGTCTACCCCCCTTAGCCGCGGGAGACAGGCTTAAACGGAGGGATCGGGGATCAGAGTGACAGCCCCTGGTCTGAGCGTTGTCGTGTCAATCTGCGCGACAACAGGACCAATGTTGCCCTATCTCATAGAAGACAAGGAGCCCTTGCATGTCCCAACCCCTGATGGACGATGAATTGTCCCATCCCAAAGGTGATAATAATTGTTATGCATCATACAAAACAAACTCCTATTCCTTGAGCTATGAGCAGTAATACAAAGAAGAAGCGAGGAAAAGTAAAAGGCATATTAGAGGGGTGGAAAAACAAAGGTTGAGGTAACTCATGCATCCATGGTTCTAGTATGTTTATAAATCCCTGTAACACACCTAGGTAAGCCTATGATTTTTTAGATAACAATGGTATGTTATATGCTTAGCACAATTACTTCAATGTACTTTTAAACAACTCAATGACAATATCCAAATTAGTTTCCAATAACAATCACATTAACCATAAATTACATTGACAGTAGCTGTAGATAAAACATAAAAAAATTTGCAGAAGGCATGCCAAGACAAGAGGACGCTAGATTTGGCGGATGCCAGGGAAAAACCCCAGTGCGGGGAAAACCCTTTGATTAATTCTTCTTATTATTATATCAAATGTTCAATAGAGAGAGAGTACAAAAAGTCAAAATTGACTTGCCAAATCAAAGTCAAAACAACCCTGTCAAATTTGCAGTCAACTATAGTCAAACTCATCCCTAACAAAAAGTCAAAGATGGTCAACGCAACTGTCAAACTTGCCTCTTTGATCTCAGTCAACCTTAGTCAAACTTGGCCTTCCTTGTTGGTCAAAGCCAACCCAAAACAGTCCTTCAAAGTCTAGTCAAATTTAGTCCAAGGAGAGAGAAAGTCTGCTGTAATTTTTGGCAGTCAACGTTGGTCAAAGTGCCCAGATTTTCTCAATTTTTGTGCCCAACAATACGGCCTAGAGAAACAGAAATAATCCTCCAAAAATCGTAGTCAATTCTGGTCAAAAGAGTCCCTAGTTAACGCTGGTCAAACTTGGTCAACTCCTGAAATTTTCAACCTTGTAATCTGTCCAGAAATTCGACCTCCATTGCCACACGTGACAGAGAGAGAATACCCAATAGCTGCATGGACCAATGAGAGAAGGAGAGAGAAGAATGTGTGAGTGATGACAATGCCAAATGAGGTGAGAGGTCACTTGTATTTATACAAGTCGTTGAGGGTGAAGCGACATGTCCATTTGGACTTCATGGGCCTACATGATGATGTGGCCAACTTGAACAATTTGCACATGTGTGGGCATAAATTAAAAAACACAATTCTGCTTGTCCAAATTAGAAGATCTTTATATCAATTTTGGTCCTCTCAAAAAAAGGAATTTAATGCAATCATCATCTTCATCAAATGAGTTGGCCCAAGGTGGAATTTGGCCCTAGTTGCCAATTTTAACACTCCCTCTCAACTAGGGAGAATTCCACCTGCCAATCCTGTTAGTTTTTGTAGCATTGGATGTGTTCTAGCCACGGAATTTGGTGGAGAGGCCAAAAACCCAAAACAGTTTCTGGGAATTCCGCCTAGAAGTGTCTCAATTAGATTATTAATCAATTTTTAAATATTTCTTAAGTCTAAATTTTTAGGGAATATGGTTAATTAATCGGTATTAATTGAGATAAGGTGAGAATCATCTAGAAACTCACACAGATCAATCCAGAAATGATCTGAGCCATTGATTAAGATTTAATCTTAGCCGTTGGAGTCCCAATAGGAAGATATAAGAAGGGATCGATGTGGTGATAGAGAATACACTAGTGCAGATACTCAGTTGCCCAGGCAGTTTGATTTTCTCAGAGACAAAGATTCAATAGGGAAGATAGAGCCAGAGGGTGAGTAGCAGGTGATAGAGGGAGTAGCAGCATTCCAGGTGGAAGTATTCCAATTTTGGGAAGAGGCAGTTAGAGGAAGGATGAATTCCCTAGAGGATCTGCACAAGCACCGCACAAAGGGTGATGCAGAAGGCTTAGCGTGAGGCTAGGGAGGCAGTTTCGGTGGTAGAAACTAGCTGTGGGGTGAGAGAAAATTCTCACAATAATTTTGCTAGTATTTTCCTCAGATTAGATTGCCAGTTTAGTGTCTAAATCATTGTACTCAGAATTGTTGCTGAAGAATAATAATAAAACCCTCATTTGTTGCACCGGTTTTCCCACAGAGTTTTTCCGAGGACAATTGTCCAAAAATAACTGTGTCAAAATTCTTATGCATGTGTTAGATTTTCTCAGTATCCAATATTTTATTTTCCTCAGTGTTTTTATGGTGAAAATTGAAGTTGTGATTTTATTAATTGTTTGTTGTAGCAAATAAATTGCACAATTTAATTTACAGTAGGAAATAATTTCTAGTTGCTGCAAGAAATGAAATTTTCACATGGTATCAGAGCATAAGTGATCTGTCCAAAGCTCAGAAGCGAAAGGAAAGAATTTTGCTGCTCAGGAGGAGCAACAGACCGAAATTCTTGAGGCAACGCAGTTCATTGCCCGACAGGTTGAGTTACTTCAGAAAGTTCGTTTTTTTTCTTTCGGCGTAGGAGGCAGAAAAAGTTTGAATTTCCCAGATCAGTGATTCCAAGAGGCAGAGGGAATAGTTGTAGCTCAAATTTTTCATTGAGAAAATTCCTGGTTGGACACAGAGGGTTTTGCTGCAGCACACAATATGGCCATGGATCAATGTGATATTCAAGGAGCTTTAGAGTTATCTTCCAAATTGGAGGATGAATTTGCTTGCTTATTAGGCTCAACTTCACAAGGTGTCTAGTATATAGACAGTGGAGCGTCAACTCAAATGACAGGGTTTAGATAATATTTCTCTAGCTACAAGGAGGAGCAAATGGAATTCCATATCACAATGGGAAACAAAACTAAGTGTTCTCCGGTAAGGAGAGGTATCGTCGATTTTCAGAGGGAGTCAGGAGCAGGCATCAGCGTTACAGATGTACTGCATGTGCCAGGATTGGGTATGACCCTGATTTCAATCCCAACTACAGGATAAGGGATATGATAGTCACTTCATATGGAAGAGAGTGTTTATTAAACACTCAAGCTGGAAGAAGGTAAGACAGATTGAAGTCCAAAGCAACAAATTGTACAGGTTGCAACTTGACGCTCCAATGGCACTATAGGCAGTGACAATAGCGGTGAGAAGGATCTGAATGGGTTATGGCATAGGAGAATGGGACATCTACACCATGGAGCATTCAAGATGCTCAAGGAAACAGTTATAGGGGTTCCAGAACTTAGCACAGAACACAATGATGTGTGCAGAGGATGCGTACTTGGGAAGTATGCTAAGGTAGCATTCCCAAGGAATGAAAATAGAGTAGAAGGCTTGTTAGGACTCATACATTCATATATTTGTGGCCCGATGTCCACTAGAGCTCTTAGTGGTGCTGAATACTTCATCAGCTTTATTGATGACCATTCCAAGAAAACTTGAATCTACTTCTTGAAGACCAAAGATGAGGTCTTTGGTCGCTTTAAAGAGTTTAAGGCCCTCGTGGAGAATGCGACAAGGAAGAAGATCAAGGTGCTTTGCTCAGATTATGGTGGAGAATATATTGATAAGGACTTCACAGATTTTTGTGCGAAGGAAGGCATTAGAAGAGAATGGACATCCCCGTATAATCCACAATAGAATGGGGTAGCGGAGTGGAAAAACAAAACCATAGTTGGGGCTGCAAAGGCTATGTTATATGACTAGGATTTGCCCAAGTTTCTATGGGCAGAGGCATGTAACACGACAATGTATATCCAGAACAAGACTCCTCATAGAGCTTTGGGGAAGAAAACGCTAGAAGGGTTCTTCACAGGGAAGAAACTAGAAGTTAGTCACTTCAGGATCTTTGGCAGCTTTGCTTATTGCCATGTGCCAGACGAAAAGCATACCAAATTGGATCAGACTACAAAGAAGGGGTTTCTCGTTAGGTATAGAAAAAACTCAGAGGCATAAAGGATGTACATTCCTAGTAGTAGGAAGATTGTGGTGAGACAAGACATGAAGTTCATGGAGGACCGAGCTTTTAGGAGATCTCGTGAGATGCCTGAAGGTGATCAAAATCAGTGAACAGAAGCTCCTTTGGTCTAGCAGCATGGGCAGCCTGTGGGATCGACAGGAGGACAATCACAGGGATTGAGTACAATGACTAGTACCAGTATTTCCTTACGTGTAGGAGATCCAGGGAGTTCTCAGCAGACGGAGCAGTAGATGCAGGATGAGGAGGAGCTGGTTGAACCTCCCACCACTAGTGGTCAAGCCAACAGAGAGGTTCGTTAGACATTGAGAGATGCAGAGGATGTTGAGAATTCAATAGGGCAATGATTATGATTAATTCTCTTTACTTGATAACTGCTTGTGGTTCCTTTTTACTTTTTAGCTTTGTTCCTTATTATTATATGTGTGAAGCATCAAACCGCTACCAAAAACAAGAAAAATGACGCAGTATATAGGTTGCAAGATAGGGCCAAAACCTCTCCTCTTGAGAGGAAAATCCTTAAATCTCTTCTCTTCCTTATAGATTCTTCAATTGATGAATTCCATGACCTTAAGACTGAGACCAATGCCCTCCAAGACCAAGACCAACCTCTTTGGATGATGTGCAACTTCGAAATAGTCAAACCCAGTCAAATATCTTCCAGTAGCACCTTTTTGACCTCTTGCTGTAAGATTTTCGACCTCCTACCGTAGATCTGAAATTTCGGCCTCCCAACAACTATTGCTGCCACACGTGGGAGCTTCGATCTTCTTCTAGAGCCCTCCTCTGACCTTCACTTGCCTTTACCTGACTTCTGGAGCTTGAGAGTGACCCTTGGTGACCTTCGCTTGACCTATTTGCCTCCTTTTCTCCAAGATCGAACTTGAAGATGGATGCCCTAGGTCTGTTGCAGAAACCCTAGTTCTCTTTAGCACGTGAGAGAGAAAGATAGCCCAAACAGAAATCTCCTTCGTCCTTCTTCTTCTTCGCTGCATCTTCCTTCCTCTTCCTTCGCTGGAATGAGTGATGAGAGAGTGTGTTTCAAGGAGGACGAGTCCTCTTCTATTTATAGGCTTCTTCAAGGGTGGACGTTGCTCTTCCTTTAGGCCAACTTGGTCTTGGAGGGTATTCTGACACTTTTAAAGACAAAAATAATTTTCTTTACAAGTTACAATGTGGCCAGTGGGGTCAACTTATGACAATGACTCTTTTGAATTCTTGACCTAGGACAAACCCTAGAAGCACTCAATGTGTGCTTGACCTATAAAATAGAAAACCTTGAGCATGAAACCCATCTTCCAAAAATAATAATAATAGTTTCTTTTATTTCATAATTTACAAGAATCAAAAATATATTTCATACTTATGAAGACCGAACTTGGTTACACATTTTTCAACACTCCCTTTTAACTAGGGAGGTATTCATAAGAGGTACATGGACATTCTCGATCTGAAGAGATCTCATTAGAAGAGTTGGGTTGGTAACCCATCTGTCTAGCATCATATTAACCAACATTGTCACATAGCAAGGCTTGGAATAACAACTCTATCTCTCCACAAGATCAGAGCACACTGCTGGCGAGACCAATGATTTATAGACACCATCATCATTGTCTCTCAAGGTACATACTCCACTCGAGTGTTCACTGAGTATGACCTTCTTTGGACTATTCTTGTCTTGGATAGCTAGTCCTCAAAGAACATCGGTCCACGACTACTCTTATCTTGGATGCCCTACCTCATCCTCAAAGTGTATTGGATGCTAGATGGTTACCCAATCCTCCATTCTGTCTTCCCAAGTGAAGACAAGAATGATGTGCCTACCTCTCCCTCCCAACTAGGGAGGATATATCAACCAAGCCAAGCTTGTCTCTCAAGTACACAAGCTTCTTGTTAGGAAGAGATTTTGTCAATATGTCAACTACTTGCTCATCAATGGAGATATATTGTAGCCATAACACACCATTTTGTACTAGCTTCCGAATATAGTCATACTTGTTGTTTATATGCTTTGTCTTTCCATGAAATACTGGGTCCTCAGACAAACGTATACAGCTGGTGTTGTCACAATGTATCACTGTAGGGTCCATCAGTTCTTCGAATAGGTCGGATAACAACTTCCTTAACTAGACTACTACTTTTCTTACTTCACAGGCTGCAACATATTCAACCTCAACACTACTTAAAGCAACTGTGTCTTTCTTTCTGCTCATCCATGAGATCATAGAGGATCCCAAACTGAACCATCCTCCCATAGTGCTTCTTCCATCATGCTCACTACCTCCCTAGTCTGAATCTATATATCTAGTTAGGTGGACATCATTCCTCCTATCATATTTCAGGAGTAGTGGATAGTTCCTTATAGATATCTCAGTATATGTTTTGCCGCTATCCAATGATCATGTTTTGGCTCCACTTGGAATTGACTGAGAATGTTTACTGCAAAACATATGTATGGTCGAGTATTCACCAAGTACATCAGTGAGCCAATCAATTGTCAATATTTGGAAGGATCCACAGGGCTTGATTCAAAACTCCTTAGTCTCTTCAAGTTTGTGATCATCAGAGTGGTCATAGGTTTGCAATCCATCATGTCAAACCTCTTCAACATATTGATCGCGTACTTTCCTTGACCTAGATAAATTTCATCAGGTCCTTGCCAAAATTCTAGTCCCAAATAGTAATGCATCAACCCCAATCCTTCATGTCAAATTCTGCTGCTAGTTGCTTCTTACATTCTTCAATTCGAGCTTCTACACCTGTTAAGAGAAGATCATCTACATGCAGAAGAATGATTATAGGTTCTCCATCTATAACCTTGATATAAAGGTTCAGATCAAAAAAATTTATTGTGAATCCTATTCTTTGTAGGGATGCATCCATTCTAGCATACCATGCCATTGGTGCTTGCTTGAGGCCATATAATGCTTTCTTCAATTTGCAAACATATGCCTTCCTGTCTTTAACTTCAAATCCCAATGGTTGCTCTATATAGACTTTCTCATCAATTGTACCATTTAGAAATGCAATCTTGACATCCATTTGATGGATGTTCCATCTCATCGATGTTGCTAGAGAGACCAATGAACGAATTGTTGTATGCCTCGGAGTAGGAGAAAATGTCTCTTCGTAGTCGATGCCTTCTTGTTGAGGGAAGCCCCTAGCCACAAATATTCCGTTATACTTATCTATACTTCCATTTGTTGCATGTTTGATCTTATAGATCCACTTGGAAGTCACCATGGGTTTGTCTTTGGGCCTAGGTACAATCTCCCAAACTCCATTCTTCATTATAGATTGATACTTTTCATTCATGGCATCCTTCCATTCCTGATGATTGACAACCTCTTCAAAAGTAGATGGTTCTGCTTCTATTAGTTTTGTCATGCATGCAACATACCTAGAATATCTCTGGGGTTTCTTGCTTTCTCTAAATGAGCCTTTCACTGCCCCATGGCCTTTTGCATCAAGTAGTGTAGATTTCAACCAATTTGGCTCTTTCTTGATTCGAGGAGGACCACAGGTTGAATGGGTTCATTGGGACCCTCATCTTCATGATGAGATTCTTCTTTTTCCTTGTTAACTTCTTCTTCAAATACTGGAAGTTCTTCGTGTGAAAATTCTATCACTACAGCAACCGATTTACTTTTCCTACTTATTTCACCATAAGTTATTCATGAAATTACTTCAATAAACATTAAAATAAATACCGTTGCAGATATCACACCATAATACAGAAACAAACATATGCACAAGAATCAACACATTGACACAGTTATTTTGGACTAATGTCCTTGGAAAAACCCAATGTGGGAAAACCGGTGCAGCAAGGGAGGATTTTATTATTCAGCAATTTTCTAGTACAACAGGTTGCCAAACTGGCTTACCCATAGATAGACAAATTTTCCAGCACTTCTTCTGAATCCAACGTCAGCCCTACCGACCTCTACGTGACCTGAAACCCTTTGCATTAGCTTGTTGAGACACTGCGCAACATCTCCGGCCTTCTGCGTCACTCTTGCAGCCTCTGCGTGGAAGCCTTGCTGGCTCTGCACAGTCTCTGCTGCCTCTGTGTGGATTTCTCTGGCCCTGCGTCTGCCTTTTCTGCCTCTGTGCTGATCTCCTGTTTCTCTGTTCCGTACTTGCTGCCTCTTGATTGCTCTCCAGACCACTGGTTCAATTTCTCAGCAAACCCCGCTCCAGAAATTGAACTGACTAGTCTCCCTCAGTGTGTCCTCCAAGTGACCCTCAAGCCTCCTCTTATACTTTTCTCGTTGACAAATCAACGACCGAGATTAAGTCCCTAATCAACGGCTAAGATTAGATCTGGCTTAATCCATGACTTTTGGACCATTCTAACACAGTTTTATATTAATATACATTAATATTTTATTTTCCCTAAGTTTAGACTTACAGACTCCATTAAAAATATTAATTATTTTAATATCTCTCAAACTTTTTAGAATTTGCCCAAACCCTTTATGGGTATTGGAGATCTCATGTGCTTTAGCCTCTCCACCAATGTTCGTGGCTAGATCACATCCGATGCTACCCCAAATCAACACTTCGTCATCAGAGTCCATGGGAAGTTCCTTAGATTTCTTGAATGTGATTCTAAGATACTCAATTTAGAAAATTTAATGGAACTGCTACTCAGAGAAGCCCTAATTTTTATTAACAAAATTTAACAAAAATTGTTATTCAGATTAAACAGAGAATTTGAAATCTAATTATTCATCTAATAATACTTACTTGGAATTCTATCTGATGGTGTTTCTGACAATTGCTCTGGCGTTCTATGGCTGAAAATTTGCTCTGTTGCAACTCTTGCTCCCACTAAGTTACCAAAGCGACCAAAACCACCCTGCCAAATTGGACACACCTTCAGTATCCAACTCCAAAGTACTTCGAATTCGAGGTACCTTGGTCCCCCGTGCCCAAAATTTCAAGAACAACTGAGCTCAAATTTTTTCTTATCAGTGGCATGGAATTTCCTCTTCTGTGTAATTTTCTTCTTCTGTCAAAATTGCCCCCTTCTCTATTCTTTTGTGCATGGATAAATACTTGTCTTCAGGCGGTCGCCGCCTCCTTCGATCGCCCTTATGCAATTTGATTCATTAGTCATCTTGTTACGTGTTGCCTCAAGGCATTATACGCTAATATAAAGTGGAGGATGAGTTTTAAAATTTAAAAATATTTTATTACAATTATAACATTTAACAAATGAGTCTTAATACATAACCTTAATTTTTAATTTTTAGAATAAATGAATAGTTGTCAATTGTTAGATATATAGATAGAATGAATATTTAAAAATAAATATTTGTACATATTTACATTAAGGGGATTGCAAGTGTTAATTTTACTTAGTAACTTTATAATCATGAAATATTTAATATGTGTCTTTGGGGGGTGTCGAAGTTTTAGGCTTTCCTTGTTAAATAATTTAGTTATTTTGAATAATTATTCAATAAGTATACTAGTGCAAGATACGCGATGTATTTATATGTAGCTATCATATGCATACATCATATACATGCTAATACTCTTTTTTCTGAAGAACCAAAATGGGTCATTACAGCGATACTCGTCAAATATGACATCTCAACTTGCTTCTATATGGTGTCTTTTCTTTGTGTCTCTGCTTCCTCATTGAAGCTTGAACTCTTCGACAACTGACTACTGCTACAGTAGAAAATCAAATTCTCCGAGTGACTTAGGTGTGTTCTCCATCACAACATCGATCCCTTCTTATAACTCCCTGTTGGGACTCCAACGACCAAGATTAAATCTTAATCAATGGCTCAAATTATTTCTGGATCGATCCATGTGAGTTTCTAGAGAATTCTCACCTTGACTTAATCAATTTTGATTAATTAACCAGTTTTTCTAAGTTTAGACTTAGGAAACATTAAAAAATTGGTTAATAATCTAATTAAGTCATTTCTAGGTGGAATTTCCAGAAACGCATTTTGGGTTTTGGGGATCTCATGTATTCTAGCCTCTCCACCAAATTTCGTGGCCATAACACATTCGATGCACATCTTAGCCAGGACTGTGTTCTCTCTAGTGTTGCACATCTTGCCACAACACACTGTCTCTGGATCAACTCCTGTCACACTGCTGATGTCTGGCTGCGACAACCATGCTGCATATGTGCTGCTGTTGACATTACCAAATTTGCATCTGCACTACAACTCCCTCTCATCTGTTGTTGTTGCAATTGCAATTACTGCAACTGAGAAGCATCCAAAATACTCAATCATCTGTGTTCAGTATGATGCATCTGCCTCTCGAGTCTCTGACTGCTACTAGCATTTGCACTGTCTTTGAAGAATCTGCGTTGTTGCTGCCTGTGCTACTGAGCCACTTGCTCTGTTGCCAACATTGCATTGTGCTCCTCAGTGTCTGATTGTTGCTTGTGTGCAACTGTTACTTTGGTACTAATTGCATCAATTACCACTGATCCATCCTGCTATTGATTATTGTGGGCCCCCATAGCTAGGTAATGATCCATGAGGTGGACTCTTCAAGGACCCTGCCCAATCTCTATAGCTCTCTGGGGATACAACTCCAACTCACCCCACCTCACTCCTTGAGGTATGGTTGCCATCATCACGAAGTCTTCCTCCAACCTGAAGGACAACCTATATATCTCAGCATGTGTTGCCGCCTAGTCCTGTTTCTCCTGCTTCTCCTTCTTTCTAAGAGGACACTGGGTACTGTAGTGGCCAAACTCGCCACACCTGAAGCGCTTGACCTTAGATAGGTCCTTCTTCGTCTTCTGCTCCCCTTGCCCCTAACTGGGACCCTTTGATGTGAGGGCCACATTCTCCTCTTCCTTCACACCCTTCAATCTGCTGCTACTACTGCCATTGATGGAGCTCTTTAGCAGAGCTCGCCTCAACTCCTCCTGCTATAAGTTAGCCCACATTATGTACCATTCTGGTAGTGTGTCTCTGCCTAATATATTTTGGACGAAGACTTGCCAATCCTTCGAGACACTATTTAGTGCCAACCGTACTAGCTCTAAAGGTTGAGCTGTTGCCCCAATAGCTGCAAGTTGGTCTCGGACCTCCAGAATCCTGGTGAGGAAGGGATCTATGCCTTTCCCCTTCTGCATCCTGTTGCATCTCAACTTTTCTTCCAGGGACATCTTCCGCTGCTTGAAGGTACCCTGGTATAGTGTGGAGAGAGCATACCACATCTCAGATATTTGTCATAGCTGCATCATGATGAATCTCAAGTGTGTGAACCTTAGTCATAAGGAAGACAAACATTTGTATCATCAGTAAGACCCATCTCATATCGTCTCGTAAAAGAAGAAGAATCCACAACCAATGGTAGGGGAGATCAACCCTCCAAACCCTACTAGTCTCGAAGACATACCCCATAGGTATATGAATAAGACATCCATCTCATCATATCTCAGCATAACTCGATCATCAACTGAATAAGAAGAAGAATCATGATCGTCATCAAGTCATATCTCGTCTCAGCTCATCTCTGCTCATTTCCATCTGTTGAACAATCTTGAATCTAAAGAAGAAGAAGAATGATCTGGCATCATAGGGGAGCTCAAGCTACCATCCTCTATCCAATGACAATGAGGAAGGTCCTATGATACACTCTCACCTCATGTCCTCAACAATGGGGAAGGTCCTATCGGACATTCTCACCCCTTCTCATCTCATCATAGGGGAACTTCGGATACCACTCTATATTGAGCAATAAGCAAGATACAACTTATCGAGCAAGGATCACAACCATCCCATTGTCCAATGAATGGGCGAGATACCACTTGCCATGAGAGGTAAGGATCACATCCATCCTATTACCTACCGATCTTCCCATCTATGACCCTTAAGAGTCATGTGGTAAAACAATTGTATCCTCTATATTTGAGGGAGATCCACTTGCTATGCAGGGATCGAACCTACTCAAGCCTACCTGAAGGAGATCCACTTTCTATGCAAGGATCACACCTACTTAGGTCTTCTCAACCCATTGGCCAAATGGGTAGGCAATCCCAAGAAGCCCCACTTGTGGGTAGGATGCATACTGGGGTATACTCTATCAATCATGATAGGGGGAGATACCCATCTTGTCATAAGTGACAAGGGTCAGACACACCCTATGATGATAATAGGCGAGATCCACTTACCGTAGAGGGTAAGGATCACAACCATCCTATTGTCCAAAGATACCTCAACCCTAGGAGCTCTTAATGCTCCATTCCACATCCAGGGAGCTGAACAGGGGGAAGAGCTATGCTCCATGTTCTCGATCAACCATGACTCCTTCCTCTCATCAGTGCTTTCACTAGGCTTATGGCTGTTAGTCTTGCCCATAGTGCATGATACTGAGAGTTCATTGAGTCAACCACAATCATACATGCTGTAACTCAAGAATCCAAATGTTTACTTCCTCATCAATCAAGAAGGTCATGGAGTGTCATGCCTTTTTCTGCATCATATCCTGGATATCTGATCTTTCATGAAACACATGATTTTCTGCATGTGGAATCTGTGAAAATTCCTTAAATTGCAGCAACTAGAAATTTATTCTCATCACTGTTTAATTATGCAGTTTATTTGCTACGACAAACAACGAATAAATCTCACTACAATTCTTCACAAATAAAAATGCTGCGGAAAATAAAATGCTAGAACTGAGAAATATAAAGCACACAATAAAATTGACATAGTTATTTTTGGGCAAATATCCCTGGAAAAACCCAATGTGGGAAAAATAGTGCAGCAGATGAGGGTTTTATTATTATTATGTAACAACGAAAATTTGAGTACAATCTAGATGCCCAAAGCTAGTAATCCTCATCAAGATAATCTGACAAAAATTATTGAAGGAATTTTTCCCCTCTCCACGAGCAATCCCAGATTCCTGGCACAACCTGCCTCAGAAAACTGGTCGTCCAAACCCTTGCGCAGGCCCTTTGCGCAGTGCTTTTGAAGACTCTCACACACAAAGCCTGAATTTGCCTTTTATCAAGTTGCTCTGCCTGCTGCTGCTGCAGGAAGTAATCCTCTGACCCTCTGGAAAATTATCTCGACCTCTAGCTACTGAAACAATCCCTTGCTCAGCCAAACCGAATTGCTATACTGAAGCTTCTTATGTAGTCATTGCGTAGCCTCACCGTGGAAGAACTCTGCCTCTTGCTGCCGCCTCTCTGGAACTGGAAACTTCGTTCGGAATCACTTCTGCTACCCCCTGTTGGCCTCTGCGTCCCTTCTGGCTTGAACTCTTCTTCCCTACTCAACATAGCTCGATCTGAGAAGGAACCTAACCTCTCAAGTGTGTTCTCCTTCTACCCATCGAGTTGCTCTTATAATCTTTCATTGGTGAACAAGCGACCATGATTAGATCCTCATGAACAACTAAGATCATCTCTAACTCGATCCATGTGAGTTTTTAGAGAAATCTCACCTTTCTCAATTAATTGTTGTTAATTAATCACTTTTCCTAAGTTACACTTGAGAAATATTTAATTATTGGTTAATTAACTTAATTGAGCTATCTCTAAGTGTTTTCTCCTAAAACTTTTTTTGGTTTTGGAGATTTGTGTTCGTTAGCCTCTCTGACCAATGTTGAGACTAGAACATGTTGAAGTTTCTAAGTTTACTTAGTTTAGAAACCCTTAATGCACTTTTTCTGATTTATTCCTACCTACTTGTTATTTTTCTTTAACAAGTTATTTACAAAGTAAATACAGAAAATAAACACCAGTGCATGCTCAACATATTACAGATCAACAACTAAAAGAAACAAGAACAAACACACTACATGACACCATTATTTTTGGACCATTGTTCTCGGAAAAACCCAATGCGGGAAAACTGGTGTAGCTATCTGAGGGTTTTCTTATTAAGCAATCAAAGTACAATCTGGGTTCCGAAACTGGCCTACGCAACAGAGAATTTCCTTAGTAGCTATACCTCACAGTATGAGAGAAATCTCCTGGTTGAAACCTCGGAAAATCCTTCCGGTAGCTCCTCAACACAAAACTGCTTTGCAACCCCAACATCTGCCGATTCTGGACTATGTCAGCCCCTCTCTGTCTCACGCTGTCCTTGTGTCAGCCCCAGAGGACCTGCATCAGTCTTTTGGGCCTCTGCGTCAGACACACTGGCCTCTCTGGTGCTCTGCACAACACTTGGTTGCCTTTGCGTGAGCCCTTGCTGGCTCTGCGTCACTCTCCTTGGCTACTGTGTTGCTCTCCCGACACAATCTCTGCCTTCTCTGTTTCTCTGTACTCAATGCCCCTCAGCTGCTCTCCCGATCACTGATTCTATCTCTCTTAGCAAACCCTGCTCTAGAGAATAGAATGACTGATCATCTGGTGTGTTCTCCAAGTGACCCTCAAGCCTCCTCTTATACCTTTCCTGTTGACATCTGAGCGATCGAGATTAAGTCCCTAATCAACAACTAAGATTAGATCTGGCTTGATCCATGTCTTTTGGACCATTCTAAGACAGATTCATATTAATGCACATTAATATTTTATTTTCCCTAAGTTTAGACTTAGGGACTCCACTAAAAATATTAATTATTTTAATATCTCCTGATTTGTTTAGAATCTGTTGCCCAAACCCTTTCTGGGTGTTGGAGATCTCATGTGCCCCAACCTCTCCACCAAATTTTGTGGCTAGAGCACATGCGATGCTACCCCAAATCAACAAAACACTTGTCTGATGCTACAAAAACTAACACTCCCTCTTAGCGAGGAAGGCGTTCTCTCACTCTGTCTCCATAACATCCTCCATAGACGCTGCTAATGTTTGTAACTGTGACGCCCTATCACTGTCCACCATGCCACTACGCAACTCTGATTCATATGCTACTCTGTAGCTAAAACATCCCTACATCTGTGCGGCTGCTGACACTACACAGTAGACCTTGTACTGATGCCAAATCTGCACTGCGCTGCAACTCATCTCATGCTGTTGCTGTTGCTGCAACTACTACAACTGAGAACAAAACCTTCTGTCCCTACTACTGAGAAGGGTTCTCCACTATACCCATTTTTTCCCTAAACTAGACGAACTTAGTTCTCCTTAAAGTTTTTGTGAGTATATCTACAACCTGCTCTTCTGTGGGAAAATGTTGTAATTGGATTGCTCCATGCTGCACACAATCTTTGATGAAATGATATCGGATATCTATGTGTTTCGACGTGTTATGAAACACTAGATTTTTAGAGAGCTTGATGCAACTCTGATTATCATAGTAGATACTGATCGCCTCCAACCTCTGATTGAACAAGCTCACTAACAACTTCCGAAGCCATATAGCTTCACACGTGGCTGTGCTAGCTGCCATATACTCTGCCTCTATAGAGCTTAGTGCTACTGAGTTATGCTTCCTGCTGCACCAAGAAACAATCCCTGATCCAACACTGAAGCAACAACCAAATGTGCTCTTCTTGTCCATTGAATTGCCTACCGAATCAACATCTGTGAATCCACATAGTCTGACACTAACACCTTGAGTATACCTCAATCCATACTTGACTGTGCCGCACAAATACCTCTGAATGTGCCTCGCTGCTGTCCAATGTAGTGTATTCGGTCCCACCATTAACTCACTGATAATGTTGACCGCGAAGCAGATATCTGGCCTAGTGTTGACCAGATTCACGAGGGAACTGATAAGCTGTCTATACAAGGTGGGGTCAATGTCCTTGTCCTCTGATGCATCGATCTTCCTCCAATTTGTGATCATAGACGTAGACATGGGTCTATAGTCATGCATCCTGAATCTCATCAAGATCTCTGTAGTATATCTCCCTTGTCCGAGAAAGATCTCCCCATCCTTCTGCCATACATCTAAGCTTAGGAAGTAATGCATCAATGCCATATCCTTAATGTCAAACTCTACTGCCAGGTTCCTCTTATAGTCCTCTATGAGACCTGATGACCTTGTCAAGAAGAGGTCATCCACATACAACACTAGAATGAGTGGCTCATCCTCTACCATCAAATAGTAAAGGTTGGGATTTGCGTCACTCTCAACGAATCCCATCTACCGCAAGTAGTTGCCAATCCGACCATACCATGCCTTGGGAGCCTGCTTGAGCCCGTATAGAGCCTTCTTTAGTTTGCACACGTGTGTGCCCCTCTCATGTGTCTCGAAGCCCTCTGACTGTTTTAAATATACCTCCTCCACTATTACCCCGTTCAAGAAGGTTGTCTTGACGTCCATTTAGTGAATCTTCCATCCCATCTGCGATTCTAGAGATATAACAAACCGGATAGAAGTATATCTGGTAACCGGGATGAAGGTCTCCTCATAGTCTATCCCTTCTTTTTGTGCATACCCCTTTGCCACGAACCTAGTCTTGGACTTCTCCATGCTGCCATCTGCAGTGTATTTGATCTTGTAGATCCAATGAGAGCCCACAACTGACCAGTACTCAGTGCTCGACACCACCTCACAAATATCATTCGTCGTGATAGAACTATACCCTTCTACCATGGCATCTACCCACACCTGATGCTATGCGGCCTCTTGATGGCTAGAAGGTTCTACAACCTGTGTCGCCAATGCTTGGTAGCCACCTGGTTGTCTGCGTTCTCTCTTGTTCGTCGTAGGAGCTTCAGTGAACTCCTCTGCATCTCGCAATGTCTGACGAAATTCCCTGCTAGTTCAACCACTTGTGTTGGGAGGATCAACTAGCTCCTCATCCTGCCTCTGCTGCTTTGTCTACTGTGAACTCAATTGATCTCCTACACCTAAGGATATGCTGGCACTAGTAATTGTACTGGATCCCTGTGAGTGACCTTATGACGGTCCTAGTGGTTGCCCCTGCTGCTGGACTAATGGAGCTTCTATTGGCTCACTTTGATCACCTGCTGGCATCTCACGAGATTTCTTGAAGGCTTTGTCCTCCATGAACTTCACGCCCCATTTCACGATAATCTTCTTACTACTAGGAACGTAGATCCTGTATGCGTTAGAGGCTTCGCTATACCCAACGAAATAACCTCTCTTTGCAATTTGATCCAACTTGGTGCGCTTCTCATCTGGAACATGCCAATAAGCTATGCTGCCAAAGATCTTGAAGTGACTAACTCCTGACTTCTTCCCTGAGAAGACTTCTTCAGGTGTTGTATTCCCCAATGCTTTGTGAGGAACCGTATTCTGAATATACACTGCTGTGTTACATGCGTCTTCCCATAAGAACTTGGGCAAATCCTAATCATATAATATCGCCTTAGCAGCCCCAATTATAGACCTGTTCTTTTGCTCCGCTAACCAATTTTGCTGTGGATTGTATCAAGCTATCCCATCCCTCTTGATGCCTTCCCTTAGACAAAAACCTATGAAGTGACTATTTGTATACTCACCTCCGTTATCTGAGTGAAGCACCATGATGTTTTTCCTTGGCGCATTCTCTACTGGAGCCTTAAATTCCTTGAAATGATTAAAGACCTCACCCTTGGTCTTAAGAAAATAGATTCAGGTTTTCCTGGAATGATCATTAATGAAGGTGACGAAGTACTCCTACCCTTCGAGAGATCTAGTGGGCATAGTAATTTGGATTGGATCATTATATTGTTCGCCATCCATCTCGATGCATTTGGAGTGGAAAAAGTGGAGGAATCAGCTCACGGGACCATTTTTACAGGCGGGACCTAGTTTGGCAAAACGAGGTCTGAAATCTTCTGGGAGCGTTTTGAGGCATCAAATGACTTTTTTTGGGGGTAAAAATTTGCCGCTTTAGCACCGCACCATTTCTTGCTATTCTACATACAAAGATCTTTCCAACGGCACAAGAAGCATGTCAATCGAAGTCTGTATGCAAAAGTTATGCCACTCAGAAGTTGACCTTCCTGCTTTCACACCTATAGTTCAGGAGGATGCCACGTTAGACCCCATTCTTCATGGAAAAGGGGCTAGCCACGTGATTATGATGTAAAAGACTCTAGAGGAGTCTATATCGTAACTCTAGTTAAGAGTTGATGTAGTCAAAATTAACCACTAGTAGGCTATTAGGCTGTGTTATAGTTGGGCCACTAGGAGGAAGAGGCATTCCATTCTTTCGAGAGAATTTTGTTCCATAGCTAAGCAATGATAGCCAAAAGAGATAGGAGGTAGAGCACACAAATAGGATCTATACATTGTAGCAGTCCACGGGTCACAGGCATTACTTCTTTGTACCTGCAGCCATATTTCGAGACAGAGAAAGAGAATGAAGCGACCTCACCTTCCAGCTGGGGTTTCTCCCGAGAGGGTTTTCCAGAGAGCATATCTTCTGTCTTATGTATGTGTGTGAACTTATTTTGTTATTCTCTACTTTTCGACATAATTTCCATTCGCATGCATGCACTAATCGCAGTAAAATCTACAAATCTGGAAATTAAATAAAACTGTAATAGTGTAGAACTTCGGATTTTTAATATAACTTTGTCACATATGTTGTGACGAACTGTTGAAGTTTCTAAGTCTACTTAGTTAGAAACCCTCCATGCACTTTATCTGATTTATTCCTACCTACTTGTTATGTTACTTATCAAGTTATTTACAATGTAAATACTGACACTAGTGCATGCTCAACATATTACAAGTCAACAACTGAATGAAACAGAAACAATCACACCATATGACACCATTATTTTGGACCAATCTCCCCAGAAAAACTCAATGTGGGAAAAATGGTGCAGCTATCTGAGGGTTTTCTTATTAAGCAATATCAAAGTACAATCTGGGTGCCGTAACTGGCCTACCGAACAGAGAATTTCCTTGGCAGCAATACCTCTCAGTTTCTGACAAATATCTTGGCTGAAACCTCGGATAATTCTTCCGGCAGCTCCTCAGCACCAATCTGCCCCAGAAACCCCAACGTTAGCCTCTCTTTGGATTGTGTCAACCCCTCTCTGCCCAATGTTGGCCCTGCATCACCCTGGATGGGTCTGCGTTAGCCTTAGGAGGCCTTGCGTCAGTCCTCTGGCCCTTTGCATCAGCAATACTGACCTCTTTGAGGCTCTACGCAACTCTCGACTGCCTTTGTGTGGCCCTACGTGAGCCAGCTCTGCATCACTCTCCCCGGCTACTGCGCTGCTCTTCCGACACTAGTGCTGCCTCTCTGTACTCAAATGCCCCTCAGCTACATCTCCCGATCACTAATTCTATCTCTCTTAGCAAACCCCTCTCTAGAGAATAGAATTACTGATCACTCTAGTGTATTCTCCAAGTGACCCTCATGCCTCCTGTTATACTTTTTTCATTGACATATCAACGATTGAGATTAAGTCCCTAATCAACGACTAAGATTAGATCTGGCTTGATCCATGTCTTTTGGACCATTCTAACATAGTTTCATATTAATACACATTAATATTTTATTTTCCCTAAGTTTAGACTTAGGGACTCCATTAAAAATATGAATTATTTTAATATCTCCTGAACTGTTTAGAATCTGCCCCAAACTCTTTATGGGTATTGGAGATCTCATGTGCCCCAACCTCTCCACCAAATTTCGTGGCTAGAGCACGTCCGATGCTACCCCAAATCAACACTCCCTCTTAGCGAGAGTGTGCTCTAGTAATACTCCTCACTGAGTATCACCCTGATCATTCGGCATCGATCCTTGTGTTGATGCTAGGTCTGCTGCCCACCATCCTATGCACTGCTATATCTTGTACTGCTGCCCATGGTTTTGCCATTGCCACTGCTGCATCTGTACGACAACTCCCTTTGCATCTGTGCTGTTGCTGGTCCTTTCTCTCAGCATTGCATCTGCACTGCACCTCTTCTCATCATGTTGCATCGTGCTGCCCACTGCTGCACTGCAACTCTGTTACTGAGAAGTAAGTAACTGATCTCCCAACTATGACCTCCCTGTTAGGCTAGAGACCCTCCTGATGCTGAAGCTCCCTCTGCCGCTGACAAGTGCTCCCTCTCTGACCTCTGCACTGTTGCAACAACTCCCTGCATCTCGCACCGTTGGACACCTCTCTGTGCCATCTTGCACTAGTGCAACACTCCTGTGCCTCTCGCACTGTTGCAGCCTGTTAGCCTTGCGCCGTCTCGGGACTCCTGCACTATAGCTCTCTCTGACGCTTCATCCGCATTCGTCTCTACTCAACTTAGCCAGTCCTGCTACTCCTCTTGGGATCTCCCGTAGCAAGGTCTAATCCAAGAGGATGGGTACCTCGACGATCCTGCCCCTCATCGCTTGTAGTCCGCCTGACTACAACTCGATGTCGCCCCACTTCCGCTTAAGTGGTGCGTGTGTACTCATGGCACAATCACCGTCTATCAAAACTTCCTTCTTTGCCCTTGCTGGCACTGCCTTAGTCTCGGAAGACTCTCCCTTACTCTTCTTCCTTGGACACTGGGTTGCATAATGACCCAGCTCCCCACAGTGGAAGCACTTGATCTTAGAGAGATCCTTCTTCCCAGTATACTCTGCCCAGTATACTCTGGACAAATACTTCCTAGTCTTCAGAGACAACATTCAGGGTTGTCCTCACCATCAACTCCTAATCTGGCGTGGCTTCTATAGCAGTCAACTAATCTCAGACCTCATTCAGTCCTCCGAGGAAGGTGTCAATCGGTTCTCCCTTCTTCATCTGATACGACCTCAACTGATTCTCAAGTAGCATTCTTCTCTGCACAGAAGTATGCTAGTACAATTTCTTGAGAGCCTCCCACATCTCATATGCCGTTTCCTTCTCGGTAATGTGTGGTACTACATGATCCTTGACCCCGTTAAGGATGATGCTCTTGGCCCTTGCCATTGCCTCCTCGTACTTGTCGTTATCATTGGGGTCGACTGGGATAACTACTACCTTCAAGGCAAAGTTCTTGACACGATTTCTGTCAAGTACGGATAAAGATTCTGGCCTTCCAGACTGCGAAGTTCGACGCTTCGTCTAGTCTATCCTGGTCTCTTACTCCGTATAGTGCCATGATGCTCTTCTACTTCCCTCCTGGAAGTTCTCTATTTGATTCCTCAGAGTCTCTACTTCCCGTCTGGAAGTTCTCTTCTAGACCCCCTTTGAGTCCCAATTTCCCTCCTGGAAATCCTCTTGCTGTTGTCGAGATGCCTCCTACTCTGATCGTCTTGTGCAACCGCACCACTGATCTAGTTTCCTTGGCTAGAAACCCTCGGTAGCAACTCCCTCCTCTTGGCCTTGCTCTATCAGGTACTGTTCTGACTACAGTACCTCACCATCTCCACTCTGCAATATTCCACAGCCTTCTAAACCCCAACAACCTGAAGGTGAGAGCTCCTAGGCTCTGCGCAATCCCGACAACAACAACCCGACCTCCTCAGCCAACTGCGTCAGCCCTCCCAGCTTCTACGTGGCTCTGCCTGAGGCTCCCTTTGCCTTCCTTAGCCTCTACGCTGCCTCTTCTAGGCTCACCCTTAATGATACATGCACTGCGTCACCCTTCCTTATTGTTGCTCTGCTAGAAACAACTTCTGTCACCTTTGGACAACTGTTTTCTGCTGCTATTGCTTCGCTCGGTTGATGTCCTCAGTCCTCTTGTGATCTACAATCTCCCTTTGATACCATGTTGAAGTTTCTAAGTCACTTGGTTAGAAACCCTCCATGCACTTTATCTGATTTATTCCTACCTACTTGTTATGTTACTTAACAAGTTATTTACAATGTAAATACTGAAAATAAACACTAATGCATGCTCAACATATTACAAATCAACAACTGAATGAAACAGAATCAATCACACCATATGACACCATTATTTTTGGACCAATGTCCTTGGAAAAACCCAATGCGGGAAAAGCGGTGCAGCTATCTGAGGGTTTTCTTATTAAGCGATATCAGAGTACAATCTGGGTGCCGTTACTGGCCTACCGAACAAAGAATTTCCTTGGCAGTAATACCTCTCAGTTTCTGACAAAACTCGAGCTAAAACCCCGGAGAATCCTTCCGGCAGCTCCTCAGCACCAATCTGCCCCAGAAACCCCAGCGTTAGCCTCTCTTTGGACTGCGTCAGCCCCTCCCTGCCCAGCGTTAGCCTTGCGTCGCCCCGGATGGGTCTGCGTCAGCCTTAGGAGGCCCTCTATCAGTCCTCTGGTCCTCTGCGTCAACCACGCTGGCCTCTTTGAGGCTCTGCGCAGCTCCCGACTGCCTCTGCGTGAGCCCTGGCTGGCTCTGTGTCACTCTCCCCGGCTACTACGCTGCTCTTCCGACACTATCTCTCCCTCTCTATCTCTATGTACTCAAATGCCCCTTAACTACATCTCCTGATCACTAATTCTCTCTCTCTCTCTTAGCAAACCTCGTTCTGGAGAATAGAATCACTGATCACTCCGGTGTATTCTCCAAGTCACTCTCGAGCCTCCTCTTATACTTTTCTCGTTGACATATCAATGGCCGAGATTAAGTCCCTAATCAATGACTAAGATTAGATCTGGCTTGATCCATGTCTTTTGGACCATTCTAACACAGTTTCATATTAATACACATTACTGTTTTATTTTCCCTAAGTTTAGACTTAGGGACTACATTAAAAATATTAATTATTTTAATATCTCCTGAACTGTTTAGAATCTACCCAAAGCCTTTCTGGGTATTGGAGATCTCATGTGCCCCAAACTCTCCACCAAATTTCGTGGCTAGAGCGCATCCGATGCTACCCCAAATCAACACGAATTCTCTAGTGGAATATCCACGACAGTTTATGGACCACATAGGGCCACATATGTCTGAGTGTATAAGCTGTAACACACCATCTAATTTGCTGTCACTCCTTGGGAATGATGCCTTAACATACTTCCCAAGCACGCACCCCTTGCACATATCATCATTTTTCGTGCCTAATTCTAGAACATATGTTACTGTCTCCCTGAGCATTCTAAGTGCTCCATGATGTAAATGACCCATCCTCTTGTGCCATAACTCATTTAGGTCTTTTCCACTATTACTACCATTGTTCACTAGTGTCATTGGAGAATCAAACTGCAACTTGTACAATTTGTTGCTTCGTACCCCAATCTGTTTCACCTTCTTCTAGTTCTGGTGTTTGATGAACACCTTCTTCCCTACAAAGTGGACATCATATCCATTATCCTATAATTGGGATATTGAAATCATGTTAATACCTAATCCCGATACATGCAATACATTTATAACATCTGTGCTTGCTCCTGACTCCCTCTGAATGTCAATGGTACTTCTCCCAACTGGAATGCATTTCGTCCTGTTTCCCATTGTTATTTGGAAATCCATCTCCTCCTCATTGTAGTTGGAGAAATATTCTCTAACTCCTGCCTTGTGAGCTGCGGATCCACTATCTATCTACCAGACTTGCTATGAAGTTGAGCTAGTAAAGCAGGCAAATTTGTCCTCCAATCTAGAAGACTTTTTTGTAGCCCCCCGAATATCAAATTTGTCCATGGCCATACTGGAGAATTATGGAAAATTTACTGAAGACATCATGAGTATAATTTAGTGTGTTATTTCTCTTCCACTCGACGTTGATTCTGCTTCTGCAAAACTGCTGCTAATTAAATGCACCTAGATCTACTCAACGAAAATACTGATCTACTCACTAGAACTGCTTCCTGACTACACTACTACTCGCTGGAACTGCTTTTGGGTTGTTTGAACTTTTTCCACCACCTGCAACTGAAAATCAAACTCTTCCCATCAATTTGCACTACCTAGTTGGTCCTTTGCACAAACCTTGAAATTTTGCTTAGAGACTCCCTTTGAAGCTGCAAAATTTCTCCTTTACTTTTGAGCTCCTGATCTATCTTTAAATAGCTTTGATACCATGTGAAAATTCCTTAAATTGCAACAACTAGAAATTTATTCTTCTAACTAATTAATTATGTAGTTTATTTGCTACGACAAACAACGAATAATTCGCATTGCAATTCTTCACAAATAAAAACATTGCGGAAAATAAAATGCTAGAATTGAGAAATATAGAGCGCACCCACATTAAAAGTGGCACATTTATTTTTGGAGAAATGTCCGCGGAAAATTCCAATGTGGGAAAACTGGTGTAGCTGATGAGGGTTTTATTATTACTATGCAACAATGAAAATCTGAGTACAATTTGGATGTGCAAAGTTGGAAATCCTCAACAAGATTATCTGACAAATTATTGAGGTAAATTTTCCCTTCTCCACAAGTAATGCCTACACAACATTAAAACAGTGAGAAACACGTATATGGATTGCCAAATGAATTAATGAATTGATTGAGCAACAATACTCAATAATAATACAGAGATATTTAAAAAGATAGAAACATCAAGTTTCTATGTAAAGAATCAGTTTCATTTAAGAAACTGCTAAAAGAATAAACTTAGCAACAGCTAAAAGAGTGAGCATTAAACTAAAATAGAAATATTCTAATACCCTCCCTTAATGCTCAATCTATTTACAACACCAATAGACCCCCTGAATTTTACAAACTTATCAGGACCAAGAGGCTTGGTGAAGATATCTGTAGGCTGCTCTGTTGTGGGAACATATCTCAATTGAACGGATCTGTCTTCAACAAGCTGGCAAATGTAGTGGCAATGAGTTTCCACATGTTTTGTTCGTTCATGAAAGACGAGATTTTTGGCGAGTTTGAGTACTCCCTGATTATCACAAAACAAGGAAGTAGGACCTGTCTGGGAAGCATGCATATCTGCAAGCATACGTCGAAGCCAAACTGCTTCACAGGATGCCTTAACTGCTCCTCGATACTCTGCTTCTGTTGAGGAGAGAGCCACGGCTTGCTGCTTCTTACTAGTCTAGGTGACAACACCAGATCCTAGACTAAACACATATCCAGCTGTAGATTTATGATCATCAATCGAACCAGCCCATTCAAAATCTGTATAACCACTGAGTATAGGATCGGAACTGCAAGTGTATAGGAGTCCATAATCAGAAGTGCCACGCACATATCGTAGCACACGCTTGGCTACTATCCAATGATCAACTTTAGGGGCTGACATGAAGCGGGAAATGTAGCTTACTGCAAAACTGATGTCTGGTCTGGTGGCAGTAAGATAGATGAGACTGCCTACTAACTGCCTGAATAGAGTTTCATCCACAGGAAGAGAGGATGACTGAGCTAAAAGTTTGAGCCCTGGTTCCATAGGAGTCATGGTTGGTTTGCAATCCTGCATTCTGAATCTGTCCACAAGATTTTTGGCATACTTGGATTGAGAGAGAAAGATGTGATTCTCAGTCTGCCAAACTTCAACCCCCAGGCAGTAGTGAAGAAGACCCAAGTCTGTCATATCAAAGGTACTGCATAAGTCTTGTTTGATCCCATGGATCAAATGTGTAGAGCTACCACTAATGATAAGATCATCTACATAGACAACCACAAACAAGATATCATCACTAGTATGCTTGATATACAGATTGGCATCAGATGGACTCTGCTGAAAACCATGATCTGTCAGGTACTGATCAATTTTCATGTACCAAGCCCGAGGAGCTTGTTTCAATCCATAGAGAGCTTTAGCTAATCTACACACTTTCTGTTCTTGACAGGCAATCTTAAATCCTGGAGGCTGTGTCATGTAGACTTCTTCCTGTAAGTCACCATTTAGGAAAGCACTTTTTACATCCATCTGATGAACTTTCCATTTAAACTGAGCTGCTAGGGCAAGGACAAGACGTATGGTACTCATTTTGGCTATAGGAGCAAAAGTCTCCTCATAGTCAATGCCTTCCTTCTGTGAGAATCCTCGAGCCACAAGACGAGCTTTATACTTGTCTAGAGTTTCCATTGGCTTTGTATTTCACTTTATAAACCCATTTGCAACTAATGGGTTTTTTTCCTTCAGGAAGATCAGAAAGGGTCCATGTGTGATTTTTCTGAAGACTTTGGAATTCAGCTTCCATAGCATGTTCCCACTCAGATATACCCTTAGCCTCTGAGTAAGTTTGACGCTCAAAGATACTGTGTAGATTAGCCATAAGAGCAAAATTTACTGTAGACTGCTGTTTGCTCTTATTTCTAGAAGTTCGTCCTTCAAGAAGTTCATCATCCCCGAGATCACCAATGGTTTTAGCCCACCATTTTGGCCGAGAAGTAGAGGAACCAATATCAGGAGGAGATGAAGAAGGTTCAGAAACAATAGGAGCAGCAAGAGAAGGATTAGTTTCCGGAGGAAGTTCAGGTAGTGTATGATCAAACACGGATGCTGCATCATCCCTCTCATCAGGTGGGCTTACTGGAAGAAGAACACTGTGTGGTTGATCCTTAGACCACTGCTCAGAAGAAGAAGACTGAAAGAAGCCTCTGTCTTCATCAAATACCACATCTCGACTGAAGCTAAGACGACCAGTGGCTATATCTATTAGTCTGTAAGCTTTGTGATGATCACTGTACCCTGTCATCATGAGTTTCTGGCTTTTGGGATCCAACTTAGAGCGCTTAGCAGTTGGAATCCAAACATATGCAATTGAGCCAAAAACTTTGAGGTGATTGATCTTCGGCTTACGACCAGACCAAACCTCTTTGGGAGTCTTCCCTTTAACAGCCTGAGTAGGTGATCGGTTAAGAAGATAAACAGCAGTAAAGACTGCTTCAGCCCAGAATTTGTTTGGAACATTCTTGTGTTGTAACATAGAGCGAGCCATTTCAACAACCGTGCGGTTGCGGCGCTCAACAACACTGTTCTGCTGGGGAGTGTATGGAGTAGTGAACTGGCGTTTTATACCATGAGTATCACAGAAGTTGGAAAAAGCAGAAGAACAAAATTCCCCCCCATTATCTGTCCTAAGAGTCATGATATTACAGCCAGACTCTTTTTCAACTAAGGTTTTAAACTTCTGAAAAATACTAAATGCATCAGATTTATATTTGAGAAAATATACCCACATTTTTCTGCTGAAATCATCGACAATAAGCAAAAAATATTTGCAAGCAGTGATAGAAGATGTATTCATAGGTCCACAAATATCAACATGAATTAACTGAAGTACCTTAGATGCGCGCCAAGATTCTCCATTCGTGAATGAAGACCGATGTTGTTTGCCAGATTGACAAGCGCCGCATACGCCCAATTGCTGAGTCTGAATGTCAGGTAATCCTGACACAAGTCCGTCCCTAGGAAGCTGAGAGAGATACTGCATGTTGAGGTGCCCATATCGCTGATGCCATAGAGTGCTGATGGGAGAAACACGAGCTGCTAGAGCCACTTCTGGAAAATCACCAGTGTCAAGAAGCCTGTATAAACCATGATCTTCTAGGCCAACAACAACTGTAAGGTTAGTCTCCCTGTCGATAATAGAGCATTTGTGTGCACTGAATACTACATCAAGATGAGGGGAGTTCCTCATAATCTGACTGACAGACAACAGATTAATTCCATCCCAGGAACATAGTACACATTCAGGAAGATAAGTGTGCGTCCACCAGATTGGATTTGACTTACCTCTGCCATCTACTGTGTATTTTTCACCTCCTCCAAATACCACGGAATCACTGAAAGATGAGAAGTCAATAAACCAGTCACGCCTGTGAGAGAAATGGCGTGATGCACCAGAGTCAATGTACCAGGCAGATGATGGAATATGATCGGAAGACCTTTTAGCCATAAAAGCATAAAAGGCAGAATCTGTCTGCTTGGAATGTTCTGCAACATTTGCTATCTGATGAAGCCCTCCCTGTTTCTTCTGTTCAGAAGCAATTCTCTGTCGGCAATCTTTCTTCATGTGGCCAAATTTGTGACAGTAGTTACACTGCACATTTTTCTTCCTAGCAGGATCAAAAGATTGAGAAGAACCTGTCTGCTGAAAGGACCGAGATGACTGATATTTGGCAGCAAAGGCATTTTCTGAGGAGGCTGATGCTACACCACTACTAAACTGTTGTTTCCATCGATCTTGTTGCATGAGTTTGGTGCATAACTCTGGAAACTTTAGATCAACATTAGTGGCAGTAATGTTTAGAGTTTCTATGAAGTGCTCATAAGATTGTGGTAGACTTTTCAGAGTGATGACTATCAGATCTTCTTCCTCCATGGTGCGACTAATGGCTTCGAGCTGATCTCGAATGTCTTTAATCTTGTTGAGATGTTCCTGTAAAGACATATGTTCGTCCATCATGATGGAGAACAACTGATTTTTGAGAAAGAAAGCTCTGCTCTTATCGGATGTCTCGTGAAGTTCCTTCAACTGTGGCCAGATCTCAACAGCTGTCTTGCTAGAAGGAACCTGTGGTAACTGATTATCAACGACAGAGAGCTTGAGAAGCATAACTGCCTCTCGATTTCGATCATCAAACTTGTCTTGATTGGTGCTAGCTGTACCAGGACGGAGCTCCTTTTTGAGAATGAGCTGGTCAAGACGCCTATATTCAAAAATGGTTAACATTCTCTGTTTCCAGATGTTGTAGTTTGTGCCATTGAAGCGTTGACTACCTTCCAGCATTAGATTGGTTAGTGAAGCCATCTGTCTGTTTCTCAAGATAGTGAGATCTGATTGATCTGAATAGAATCTGATAAATGTTGGTATATAAAATAACCCGAAATTGCTCTTTGAGGAAGAAATACCAATTGCTGTACGCCAAAAAAAATTAGCAGTTTCGGACCATGTAAAACAGGATACGGATCACTGATACAGAGTAATCGTTTTCCTGAGATGAAAACGTGCTGACTGTGGGAGAAAAAATATAACGTGACTGTGGCACGGATTGCGGGAAAATTGGAACAGTCGTGGCACGAAATATGAAAACTGGAACTCCTGTTTACTGAAAAAAATTGATGCCTTGCTGTCCGACAGCACCAGTGACGGATCCACAAACTGATATACGAGATTTATCTCATAAAAAAACTGAAATACCAAAACCAAAACCCGCAAGTTGGAGTAGACGTTGCACGAGTTTTTGGTAACAGGAATACACTGCCGGATCTGCAATACTGATACTCGAGTTTTATATAATAAAAAAAACGAAATGGTCCACGCTTACCGCAAAGACGTAAACAATGCGACACAGGCATATACGACAACGCCGGTGACGAATCCGTAAATGCAAACTGGAGAAATGCGACACATGCAGATACTAAACACGGAGTAATGCGACACACACATATACTAGACTGGAGTAATGTGACACACGCAAACTGGAGTAATGCGACACACGCATATACCACGGATCCGTAAACGCAAACTGGAGTAATGCGACACACGCATATACTAAACACGCTCACTGCTATTGCACTTGAAACAACAGATACTGGCGTCTTCGCCTGGATAATGGAAACCACAGATCAAGCCTGTGTGAGTCGCATCTTTTTAATCTGGTTAGCGAACAGTTCGAGTGGAATCTCAGTGAAATAGCGTAAAAAAAATCACGCGATACTCGTGCCTTTTCGTTTCGAGGACTGTGATAATATTCAGAACATAACTAAAAATGTAGGGTTTTGACTGTTACGTAACCTTCTGATATTGACGCCAACAGCAGATAGGGATTCACTCTGCTAAAATAAAAACTGGAATTCGCACAAACAAAGAACCCTTGGCTCTTGTAATTCCACAAAACCAAGAATCCACTTCTGTATCGAGATAGACGACTGTAAGCTTTTATCACAGTGAGCAGAGCCGAAGCTAAGACTCAGTGAAGGCTATCTGGCTTACAGAGGGCTCAACCTTAGAAGGGATTGACAGAAAAACCTCACAAGATTAGGATGCAGAGAATAAGAAATCTATTTGGGTCCTAGCTCTGATACCATAAAACAGTGCGAAATATGCATATGGATTTCCAAATGAGTTAATGAATTGATTGAGCAACAATACTCAATAATAATACAGAGATATTTACAAAGATAGAAACATCAAGTTTCTATGTAAAGAATCAGTTTCATCTAAGAAACTGCTAAAAGAATAAACTTAGCAACAGCGAAAAGAGTGAGCATTAAACAAAAATAGAAATATTCTAATATTGTAGCGCGAATCTGAGATCTCAGAGTGTCTAGATAAAGATTTCCAACTCATGGGAAGATGCAAAATGATCCTTCTGCTTCCAAAAACAGGTTATAATAAATATTCTGAGTTGTATTCACCGAGTTATGCCCATTTTAATTCTGGAGCAGCATTCGGAGTGGGTTTCTATTGGAGACGTGCCCTCCCACACCACTTTAGTAGGCACCTACTTCACATTCATCAGTTTCAACATAGCAACATTCGGCATGGGTTATTTGGAGACATGCCCTCCCACCCCAGGTTATGTAGGCATCTGCTACTTCATCATCAACCAACATCACGATTATGGGTCAACCACCTAAAATCCTTGTCATCGAAGTGCATTTGCTAGGTCGCACACTGTCAGGATCATAGTTGGTCACAAGCATTACGGGGTATCTCTATCCTCGGATCTTTGTTTATCAAGGTTTTGGGTTAACCACATAAAAGTTTAAAACCTTTATCTTCAGTGGCTCTTCATATTCACCAAAGGCTTCGCAGGAGGGAACTTTATGCAATGGGGACCATTGCTTTTTAAGGAGGGAGGAATGATCCGAATGGAAAATGGCATCAACCCATGGTACTCATCCACCCATATTATTCATCAACCCATGGTACTCATCCACCCATATTATTCATCAACCCATTGTTGCGGGAAGTTTTCCCCTAAGGTTCTTGGGTGAAACCTTAGCAGATGGAAAATTATCTAAGTTAAGAAACACACACACACACAACCGTTTATGCTATAAATAACTACCTTTAGGGTGAGAGGGGCATACCTGATGTCCTACGTTTGAGTAGTTACTCAAGGGTACAAACCCTTCTTCACGTCCCTTCCGCTCCTTTGTCCTGTAAAAACCACAATTCCACAAACTACAACAGTATATGGACAAGATTTTACATAAAAAATGATCTTTATGTTATATGAAAAGATGAGTTAGTTATAAACTTATAAGCATCTATTTAAGTATGAACTTCACATATAAATATCATTAACACAAAGAAAAGAGCGTTTCGGGAACAAGACGTGTTTCTTTATTAGATAAGTAAAATAATATGAAACAAGAGCAATATCACCTGAATTTGCTTCTGCAGGCTCCAAGCTCAGCCTCCTTCTGGATCCGTCCCGCCTCAAGCCACTAGTAGGTCACCCTCCATTACTCTCTCCAAGATGTGATGGGAAAAAATGAACATCCAAACACAAAGGAAACAAAGGTTTCCTATACAAGATGGGGGAAGTGCAGGAGGCACAAGGGTCTTCAGACCTGATCAGGGGGATAGAAAATCAGTATAATAACTTTGCTCAAAGATTTCTCCTCCTTAGGCCTCCCCCATGATGTCTTTTTATACCAACTCCAAGGTAGTTTTTTAGTTAGGAATTGGTTGGGGACAGTTGAGGCCACGGGCACTAACAGTTGATCAGCAGGTGAAACCCGCGATCTCCGCCCGAAAATAAGGAATTTTTATATTTTTTAAGTGTTTTAATACATATACGCGGGTTAGCTATGTAGAACCCGCGTATACACGC
>APFE031528270.1:416007-487090 GCA_000404065.3 Pinus taeda
GATCTCGAATGTCTTTAATCTTGTTGAGAGGTTCCTGTAAAGACATATGTTCGTCCATCATGATGGAGAACAACTGATTTTTGAGAAAGAAAGCTCTGCTCTTGTCGGATGTCTCGTGAAGTTCCTTCAACTGTTGCCAGATCTCAGCAGCTGTCTTGCCAGAAGGAATCTGTGGTAACTGATCATCAGCGACAGAGAGCTTGAGAAGCATAACTGCCTCTCGATTTCGATCATCAAACTTGTCTTGATCGGTGCCAGCTGTACCAGGACAGAGCTCCTTTTTGAGAACGAGCTGGTCAAGACGCCTATATTCAAAAATGGTTAACATTCTCTGTTTCCAGATGTTGTAGTTTGTGCCATTGAAGCGTTGACTACCTTCCAGCATCAGATTGGTTAGTGAAGCCATCTGTCAAATGCTGCTGTTACCACACAGGATCAAACTTGAGAAGCATAGTTTTATTTAGAATAATCACTGAACAATTTATGAGTTTGTGCTACCACTTCTTGGTATTCACGATGGATATATGCAAGTAATGATACTATAAAAAATATATCAAAATATATATCCGCTGTATATATTTACAGTAAAGTATCGATCCGCTGACCACGCCAAAAAAAAAAAAAATTACCAGTTTCGGACCATGCAAAAGAAATGCGTATTACTGTAATAAAAAACAGTTTTCGGACCACGCCATATACCACGCCATATATCCGCTGATCACACCATATATACTAGGGATGTGTGCGGCATTCCTCGGGTGGGAGGTGGAACCTTGTCGGCCCGAGCAGCGTCCCCTAGATCTTGGCAATGACAAACCTGGGCATCGGGTGGTGATCGCTGCGTGGTGTATGCTTCCGGAATCGACTGTTCTGTGTGCCTTTGTGTGAGGGTTTTTTGACCTGGCCGCACTGGTCTTGGACCACGTCAAAAATACAGATCACTGTATATATCAACAGCAATACGTATATATCACAATACGGAGCAGCATAGCAGCGATGCGTAGCAAAAATTCGGGTAACCGTTTGCGGGCAACAGTTTCTAACCACACCAGAGGGTCACGGGTAACAAAATGATCTATTGCTGCCGTCGCTTTACAAGCCACGTTAATTCATGCACGTGACTGCCTGTTTTAAAAACTGTCGACCGATTCTTGGACTATAACGGGATTTCACAATGGTGCTTCGACGGTCCCGATATCACAATCACGCCAAAATATGGACGGTTCTGGCAGCTAAACTGTCGGCCAGCGGGAGAATTCCACTGTGTGCCAAAGAAATTGTGAGAAACCGATCTCAGGAATTTTGAATTTGCGCGTCCACGCCTTGATCCGCAGCTTCGAATGGCTTTTCACCGCAGCTTGAGATTCTTACTTGCTGTTACCTCCCAGGGATATGAGCTGATACGCTTTACAAACAACTCCAAAAATATCACTGATTTACACACAGATCTGACCCGAGAAAATTTTTTTAGACCCGCTGAAGAATTCTTTTGAACGATCCACTTCTGTATCGAGATAGACGACTGTAAGCCTTTATCGCAATGAGCAGAGCCGAAGCTAAGACTTAGTGAAGGCTATCTGGCTTACAGAGGGCTCGACCTTAGAAAGGAATGACAGAAAGAATTCAAGAGATTAAAATGCAGAGAGAATAAACTTCTCAATAAATCTCTTTTTCTCTGGCTCTGATACCATAAAACAGTGCGAAACACGCGTATGGATTTCCAAATGAATTAATGAATTGATTGAGCAACAATACTCAATAATAATACAAAGATATTTACAAAGATAGAAACATCAAGTTTCTATGTAAAGAATCAGTTTCATCTAAGAAACTGCTAAAAGAATAAACTTAGCAACAGCTAAAAGAGTGAGCATTAAACTAAAATAGAAATATTCTAATAAACATGCCTTAGAAAAACTGGCCGTCCAAATCATTGTGCAGGGTCTCTGCGTAGTGCTTGCGTAGAGTCTCACATGCACAATCTGAATTTGCCTTTGATCAAGTCATTCTACTTGCTGCTGCTGCGGGAAGTGATCCTCTAGTCCTCTAGAAAATTATCCAGGCCTTTGGCTACTGAATCGACCCCCTGCTGAGCCAAATCAAACTGCTATACTGAAGTTTCCTGTGCAGTCCTTGCACAACCTCACTGTCGAATAAATCTGCCTCTTGTGCTGCCTCTTCGGAACTGGATACTTCCTTTGGAATCACTTATGCTGCTCCCTCTCAGCCTCTGCATCCCTTATGGCTCGAACTCTTCTTCCCCGCTTAGCTGTTGTTGCTGGATAGCTTGATCTGCGAAGGAACTCAACCTCTCAAGTGTGTTCTCCATCTACCCATGGAGTTGCTCTTATAATCTCTCATTGGTGAACCAACGATCAAGATTAGATCCCCATCAACGACTAAGATCATCTCTAACTCGATCCATGTGAGTTTCTAGGGAAATCTCACCTCTCTCAATTAATTGCTATTAATTAATCACTTTTCGTAAGTTAGACTTAGGAAATATGTAGTTATTGATTAATTAACTTAATTGAGCTGTCTCTAAGTGTTTTCTCCTAAAACGATTTTTGGGCTTTGGAGATCTTGTGTTCCTTAGCCTCTTTGACCAAAGTCGAGACTAAAACACATGTTCGATGCTACAAAAACTAACAAAATCTCACAATAAGTCATAATTGAGCCCAACATATAAACAAATCTCAAAGAACTTGCAGCAAGCCATTAATGCATACAAAGTGCTCATATCTGTCATTGACTCAAGGCTCAAGCAACTCATTGAAGAGTTCAATCATACTACTTTATGCAGTACCAAGTGCAAGGATTTTCTGCTTTCCTGTTTTTTTTTCCCATGGAAAAATCATAATTTTCATTAAGATAGAAAAGTACATGCTGAAGATGCTGATAGCATATGATGTATTAGTGGTCTAAGCCACTATCTATACTGTGTCTGTCTCAAAAATGTGTCAATCCCATCTAAGGGAGACTGCTGTGAATAATTATGTAAGAAAAGTTCTGTAATATATAGACATAATATATGTTATAATTCAAATAATTACATCAAAATTATACCAAAAATACTCAGAATTCAGGGCCCAAAGCCTTGTCAATATAGCTCATCCATGAATGGTCTGCGGTAGTCTTTCCTGTTATATAGGACATCAAACCAAACATTATGTTAGAGCAAATATATGTCATAAAGAAAAGAATACCTTATTCATTCCTTCTCCCTCTCACACCGGGAGGCAGTAATCACAAGCCTAAGCTTGTCTTCATACAAGAACATTGTCTTAATTCGTGGAAATGTCTTTGTCTCAGACTCTATTTAACGTGGAGTGCATAATGCAAATCAAGAATTCAGCTCAACATGGAAATCCATCAAAACTGTATTTGAAGAGGAGGCTCTTTCGACTGATTCAGTGTAGTCCATCATGCCAGGCATACTTCCCTTTACACGGAAGCCCTCATCATCTCTTTGCTCCCTCTAGTACTGAAAACTGAAGTGGACCAATCCTGTCATAAATAAGTTGTCAGCGCATATAACCAAATATCAAAGGCATACCTGCAACCTGAAGAGAGGTAGGTGTCGCATCAAAATATCATCAGTCCAAATATGCTAAGACCATAGGGTTTGCTCAAATCCATATGGGACTTTTTTCCATCTTCACATTTTTGAACCATATCATCAGACACTGCTTCATCTTAGTTATCAAGAATGGTACTTGTCTGAGGACCATATTGCTCGAAATATCAGACTGTTGCCTTCAATCTACTCCCTTTGAATAGGCAACTTCTTCAATCATCATCAAGATCATAGTTTTCTTCATGTTAGATCATACAAGAGTATCAAATCACAGAGTCCAATTATACCAGGTTCTCATATATTACTATCATGAGAAGTCATCATTAGCTTCTTCAATGAATAAGTCGTCAATCATTCATCAAGGGTTAATGTCATGCAATTAAGGTATCTGACAAGTTTACCTCCATGCAATATCAAATATCTATTACATTATACAATCATTTTCATTAGAATTTAAAACCATTAACTCATTGCATCCATATTGTCACGTTGTCAAAGTTGTTAAATCATCACAACAATTACAACTTATCAAAGCCTTATCAAGATCAATCGAATAGATAGTTACTTAACTAGGGAGTAGATCCCGAGTATCAATCTTACTACCACACCTCTTACCATAAGGGTTACTGTGCTCATTACAATCATTGTCAGCTGTATCAGGTTAGAGCATATCAAAGTCATATTAACTGTTATTGATAAGTGCACTAGTATATCACATGTTCTAGAAATTAAACTCACTCACATATGAATGTGATAGGCATGTATCACTCAAGAAAATATATCAAGTCTTCACTGAGGGTGTTATTATTGTCATACCTCAAGGCTTAACTAGTTGTCTCGATATTACTGCTAAAGAAAAACATAAGAATTATACGTACCTTGTAACATTCAGATACCTTTATAAAACATACATTGTCACCTTGCAATATCAAGTTCCTTGGCCTGCTCTAGCTTCCTCTTTCTTACACCAATTTTTTCCTGCACAAGCTCTCTTTTCCTACAACTTGTAGTGCCCAAATGATCCTTAGGAAGGAACTGTTTACATCTTCATCAGGAAGTTAGAAGTATTCAAATACTCAAATATTCATGTAAGAACAACAATAAAAAAAATTATAAACCTGAACAAAAGAAGTGTTATAAAGAAATAGGCCTAGAAAGTACTTATCTTTAACAAGGGTTGAAGGAAGAGATTAGCTCCCTGTTGAACCTATCCCCAAGAGTCTTCAGAAGAAATGCAGTCATTCACAAAATCCCTATTCCAAGACCTTCCCTTCTTAATAATGAGGTACCATAGGTCATCAACCATATATTGCAAATATTGTCAAAGGAGAAGGTGCCTCAATTGCCAACTGCCAATCCAAACATACTGTTTCCTGGAGAGAATCTAGGTTTACACTGGTTCTGTCACAAATGCTTGTACAAATTTTCACTGATCATGCTAGGGTTTCAAGATTTCAAGTCTTCATCATATCCAGGTCACACTTCTTTCAAGGAATTCTTCCAAACCCTAATTCCTCTAGCAAGGTTGCCTAGGGTTTTCTTCAAACCCTAACATTCTTTTAGGTCTCTAACATCTTTACTTCTTCATCATTTGTGTCTTCAAGGGGTGATCTCAATGACTTTTCTTTAGCTCAACTCTAAAACCATTTTAATTTTCTTAGGGCTTGATTGTTCTTTGCTTGAGATAATTGCATTTCATCATTTATAACTCATTCACCCCTTTAACATCTTTAGCATTATTAGCAATTATACAGAAAGAACAATAACTTCAACATTGCAGTGGAACATAAAGGAACAATAGAAGAAAAGCATGCACAAAGGACACCGTGATTTTGGTCAGAGACCAGGGCAAAACCACAGAAGGGGGAAAACCCATCCAAATTGTTCTTATTCTATTAGATTTTCATCGAAAGTTCAATAGAGAGGTACAAAGTACACATGTCATCAAGCTGCCCATGGCTTATACAAGACTTTTTCACAACTTCGTTTGTGAACAAGGTACATCGATAATACAACTACAGTCATCAATAACCCCATCATACTGAATATGTATCAATGTTGCTCTACCATACGGCCATACTATTGCTTTGCAAAAAAGATGTCTTACATATTGTGATGACATATGATGCCTTAATTATAACTAGACTGTGATGCCATACATAAATGGACTGTGATGTTGATGATGCCATGCGTATAAATGAATTGTATTGTCAATGAGGCCATGTATATAACTGAATTGTAATGTCAATAATGCCATGACATAAATATAAGGAGGAATGAAATCACATACATATATTACGAACATATACTACTGTAACGAAACCAACCATGCTTCTTTGCGGAGACCAAAACCAACCATAACATTGAGATGCGATATATATAACTCAGGGATGTTATATGTATATATCAACTCAGGGAATCTGAACAAAGATATTATATATTTACCAACATAGAGTTGCCATCCATATATGTAACGCGAAGGTGCCATCCATATATACAATACAAAGGTGCCATCGACACAGAGGTGCCATACCAATACCGTGTAACAATTATAGAGAAGAGATCCGATACGAACTGCGTATAGAGTAGAGATGCCATACCAACAGCGTAACCATATGCCATTACATATAGATGTGATCATGAGCAGAGTGAGATAGAGTGCGAGGTAATAAGAGTCTGAGACAAAGCGAAAGATTGTTGTCTTGTAGGTGTGCGAGATTCTAATCTGAAAACATAGAAGGAGAAGCATCTGAAAACCACAAAGCAATTAGGCATCCGAAATCCATAGAACAAATATAGGCATTCGAAATCCACAAAACTATGTGCCATTCGAGCACAGATTAAACCACAATGCCGAAATCAATAGAGATACGAGCAAGATGAGAGAAAGGTGAGAGAACAGTCCTATAGAAATTATAGTCTTGAAGAAGAAGAACGAAGTATTGTAATAGATTAGACCTTAACCGTAGCGAAGCCTGGAAGAAACATTTGAAAACCTCAAAGGCATATGAGCCAACAAAGTACCTCTGGAGATCAACCACTTGAGAATATATATAGAGGTTTGCCAATCGAATAATTGCCTTTTGAATTAGGCTGACATAGATAATTTGCAGGGAAGAATTCAGATTTAATTCAGATATAAATATATATGTATTTCCTTTTTGATATTTTCATGCCCAATTAATATTGTTCTCATTTAACAATGTTTTCCATTGGGGCAACAGGGCTTTCTATTTGTGACTTGGGGGTTCTATGGGAAATTCGTCGCATAGTTGCCCAAAATTTGATAGGGGGTTTTATTATTCTTCAACAAATCAAGGATTATATAAAATACTTGTTTGATGCTGGAAAGGCTTCGACAAATTGTTTCTCCACTTCTATTGACCAAATTGAACTAGGAAATCAAGAGTTTCCTGTTGCAAACAAACTCATCCTTTCCTAGGGAATTCACACTTCCTCCTGCAACTCGCACTAGCTATCTGGAAAATACGAACTAGCCTCCAGAAACTCGTACTGTCTCTGGGAATCAATCTCGTGAAAGAATACTTCCTCCAACAACTTACTAAACCAACTTGCACTGCCTCTAGGGAACTATATAGACCACTAGCAAATGAAACGAGCTTCTGGCAACACAAACTGGATATACTGGCTATTCACACTGCCCATATCATCCTTCCTTCTACAAAATAATTCGACCTCTTTTCTTCTCTTAGAAAATTGAATTTCTCTAGAAATTCTCTCCTCAATCTCTCCTGCTGAAACCCTACTGCTGGTGTCTCCCACACTTTCATTGCCCCCTTGCTGTTACTGCATCGAATGATCTCCAAAGGCTCCATCAATTTCCTGTTATAATACGCCGTTGACGAATCAATGGCCACGATCTAACTCCAATTGATGGCTAAGATCATATCTACTTCTAAAAATAACTTTTCTAGAAGTCTCTAGAGAAAAACCGATTTGTCTCAATTAATCCCAATTAATTAACCCATTTCCCTAAGTTAGACTTAGGAAAATTAAGTAAATCTAGCTAATTAATTTAATTAAGGCAATTTCACTTTAAAACTTTTTCTGGGTATTGGAGATAGTTAATCCACTGTGTTCCTTTGTTTCATAGACACCATTTGATACTAGAACACCTGTTTGAGCTACAAAAGCTAAAATTCTCTCTTAGAAAGGAAGGTGTTCTCCACAACTCCCAACTTATCCCTGAAGAAAAGAAACTTTTCTTTACCTAAGGCCTTCGTCAAAATATTTACAATTTGCTGATTTATGGAAAGATACTATAGCTATGCTGATCCACCTTGTACACAATCCTTATTGAAATGGTATCCAATGTCGATGCTTTTCGACCTATCATGAAACACTAGATTCTCATAGAGCTTGATGCAACTTTGATTATCACAGTAGATACTGGTCGACTCTAGCCTCTGACCAAATAGTGCCATTAACATCTTCTGAAGCCATATGTACCAAGAGACAACTCTCGATCCAATACTAAAGCAACACCCCGAAGTGCTTTTCCAATCCATCGCGCTACCTGCCCAGTCTACATCTTTATATCCCATCAACCTGGTATCATCACCTCTAGTAAACGTTAAGCCATACTCGACTATACCTCGTAGATATGGCAGCACATGATTCATTGTTGTCCAATGTACCCTCTTAGGTTCAACCATGAGCTGACTGAGAGTGTTGAACGCCAAACAAATATCTAGCCTAGTGTTGACTAGATACATAAGAGAGCCAATAAGTTGTCTATACAACATGGGGTCCACTGCATCCTGCTCTGATGTATTTATCCTCCTCCAATTGGTAATTGTAGGAGTAGACATGGGTTTATAGTCCAACATCCTTAGTTTCTTCAGAATTTCCATAGCATATCTCCCTTGACCAAGGAAGATCTCCTCATTTATCTGTCATACCTCTAGACCTAGAAAATAATGCATCAACCCCAAATCCTTCATCTCGAACTCTGCTGCCAAGTCCCTCTTGTAGGCCTCTATGAGCCTTGGTGAGTCTGTCAAAAATAGATCATCCAAATATAACACGAGAATGAGAGGGTCACCTCTTGCCATCAAACGGTAGAGGTTAGAGTCCGTCTCACTCTTCATGAAGCCGATCTGCCGCAAGTCGCTATCAATCCCAACTGTGGGAGCTTGCTTGAGTCCGTATATCGCTCTCTTCAACCTACATACATGAGTATCCCTCCCATGCGTATTAAATCCCTTTGGCTGTTCGTTGTACACCTCCTCTTCTATTACTTCGTTTAGAAAATCCTTCCTGACATCCATTTGGTGAATCTGCCATCCCATCTGTGCTGCTAGAGAGATCATGACCTCGATGGAAGTGTATTTGGCCACTGGAGTGAACATCTCCTCATAGTCTATGCCCTCCTCCTGAGCAAAACCCTTGGCCACAAACCTAGCCTTGTACTTCTCTACATTGCCATCTGTAGCATGTATGATCTTGTAGATCCAACGGGAATGAACCAATGCGTTGTCCAATGGTTTAAGTACAACATCCTACACATCATTCAACATGATTGGGTTGTACTCATCCACCACACATATTACCACACCTGAATCTCTGTGACCTCTCGATAACTGGAAGCCTCACTATCAATGAGCTTACTCATCAATGCCTTATACCTTGAATACCTTTTCAGTGGTCTTCTGTCCCTGTTCCTCGATCTAGGAGCTCCCACAAACTCCTGCGGATCTCTCAATGTCTGAAGCACCTCTCTCTTTCTTCTCTCATTGGTGGTGGGTGGAGCTTCATGCTCCTCAGCCTGTTGTTGCTGCTCCTCTTGCTGTGAACTCTCCTCTACACCTGTACCTGCCACTGTACTAGTCATTGTACTCGTACTAGTGCCCTGAGATTGAGAACCCTGTTCATCCCTTGGAGCTTCTACTGGCCCACTCTGATCAACTATTGGCAACTCACGAGACGTCTTGAAGGCTTTCTCCTCCTGGAACTTCATGTCTTGTCTCATGATAATCTTCCTACTGCTTGGAATGTAAATCTTATATGCCATAGATGTTTTGCTATACCCAATGAAATATCCTCTTTGTAGTTGAATCCAACTTGGTGCATTTGTCATATGGCATGTGACAATAAAATATGCTGCCAAAAATACTCAAGTGCTCGATTTCTGGTTTCTTTCCTGTAAACGCCTCCTCGAGTGTCATCTTCCCCAACACCTTGTGAGGAACCCTATTCCGAATATATACTAATGTACTACATGCCTCTGCCCATAGAAATCTAGGCATATCCTGGTCATATAACATCGGCCTCACGGCCCTAACCATCGTCTTGTTCTTCCTCTCAGTGACCTCATTCTGCTGTGGGTTATATGGAGCTATCCACTCTCTCTTGATGCCCTCGTTTGCATAGAACTCCTTGTAAGTATTTCCAACATACTCTCCTCCATTATCTGTACGAAGAACCTTAATCATCTTGCGTGTCATGTTCTCCACAAGAGCCTTAAACTCTTGGGTGCGACTGAAGACTTTGTCCCTTGTCTTCAAGAAGTATATCCAGGTCTTCTTGGAGAAGTCATCAATGAATGTTATGAAATAATCATAACCCCTGAGAGATTTCGTAGACAATGGGCCACATATATCAGATTGTATCAACTCAAGCACACTCTTGGCTATATTGTCATTCCTAGGAAACGTTGCTTTCACAATCTTCCCAAGAACACACCCTCTGCACACATCATGTGTTTCGTGCTAACTTCTGGAACTCTACTGCTACTGTCTCCCTGAGTAGTCTAAGTGCTCCATGATGGATGTGTCCCATCCTCCTATGCCATAATTCTCCCATGTCTCTACTACTACTGCCACTCACTAGTGCTTTTGGAGCATCCAACTGCAACCTGTATAACTTGTTGCTCCTCACTCCAATTTATTTCACTGACTTCCAATCTCGGTGCTTAATGTACACCTTCTACCGTCACAAGTAGACATCATATCCCTTCTCTTGAAGAGCTGAAATTGAAGTCATGTTCATGCTTAAACCTAGACCATGCAACACACCTGTAGGCTGTAACATTAGTACTCTTGCCTAAATCCATCTGAAAGGTAACTGTCACTCTCCCCACTTGAGTGCACTTGGACTTATTGTCCATTTGAATCTGGAAGCCCACTTCGTATTCCTTGTAACTAGAACAATATTGTCTAATTCTGGTCATGTGACATGATGCTCCACTGTCAATATACCAGACACCTGTAGATGTAGAGCTAGAGAGGCAGGCTATGAGAGTGAAATCATCCTCTAATCTCGAAGATAGCTCGTCATTGTCTGTTGAAGTTGTTGTTTGCTGCTGCCCTTTCATCTTCTTATCTCCCTTCTTCCCCATCCTCTAATCTCGAAGAT
Organism: Pinus taeda; assembly: GCA_000404065.3. Lineage (NCBI taxonomy): Eukaryota > Viridiplantae > Streptophyta > Pinopsida > Pinales > Pinaceae > Pinus > Pinus taeda. Next base: position 426,962 of record APFE031528270.1, read on the forward strand.
AGCTCGTCAATGTTTGTTGAAGTTGTTGTTCGCTGCTTCCCTTTCATCTTCTTATTTCCCTTCTTCCATTTCAGACTTTGACTAGTGACCATTTTGGCTGCAACCAAAGAACTTGATTTTATTCATGTCCTTTTTCTTCTCTCCTCGAACCATTTGCTAGAGCCCTTCTTGGCCTTGCCCTTTTCTACTAGAGCCACGTTCTCATCATTCTCACGCTTCTGAGGCTTACTGCTATTGCTGCCACTAACAAAACTCAGTCTAAGCTCCTCCTATGTGAAATTGCTCCACAATCAATCCCAACTCGATAGTGTATCTCATTCATTGATCACCTGAACGAACACGTCCCATTGCTTTGAGAACCCATTCAAGGTTGTTCTCACGAGTTCATCATTAGTTAATTGATCTCCAACAACTGCTAACTCGTCCTTGACAAGTTTGAGCCTGGCGAGATAGCTAACAACTTCTTTAGTCTTATTCATCCAAGTAGTTCTTAGCTTCTCTTTGAGAATCAACTTCCTATTCACAGTATCATTCTTGTACAAATTTAGAATGGCATCCTACATCTTCTTTGTTGTATCCAAATCTGCGATATGTGGAATATGATCCTTAAGTCATCAATTATTATTCTTCTCACCTTGGTATCCTTCTTTTTGTATGTTGTGAGCTGTGCTTGATCTGCTCATATAGATACAACATTGGTCACATATTCTTTGAGACCATTCTCTTCCAACAACAAAGAAATTTTGTCTTTCCTGACACCAAAGGTTGAAGCTCCATCCAGTCTGTTCTGATTCCTCAATCCTGTTGAAGTCATTTATGAAAACCCTTAGAAAGTAGACAAAACCCAAATAAATCTGAAGGAGTTTGAACTAGGTTTTATAAACCCTCGATTTCTCTTCTCGTGCCCTACGTTGAGCTTCTTCCGCCCTCAAACCTGCGCTTCACTGAGTTACTCTAATAGTAGATACCATATGAAAATTCTATTGCAGTTATTGGTTAATATTCTTCTATCATTGCAAATTATTTATCTTCTAGAAATTAATTCACGACAAATATTGAATGAAAACACAACTACAATTTTTCCAAAAAACTAATCACAGGAACTGAGAAAATAACACACATAAAATTTGACACCCGTATCTTTGGACAAATTATCCTTGAAAAATGTTGGAAAAGTAACTAGGTTAGGTCTTCATATTTATCGATTTATATTTCATGTAAAAGAAGAAAAGGAATTTTATTTAAGCATGGGTTTCATGCTCAAGTCTAGGTCAAGCATGTTCTTCATGCTTCTAGGTTTTGATTAAGTCAAGGAATTAAGTTTCAGTCAAAGTCCATTTGGACTATTTGTAAGAAAAAGGAAAAGAATTTGTTTAATTAAAAAGAGTCAAATTAACCTCCGTAAGACCAAGTCATCCCTTTAGATGGTCAAGTCGGCTCACTCAAAAGGACGTGTCTGTTCGCATGTAAGAACAACTATTTATAGGCGTGAATCCTCCACCAAAACAGAAGAAAGTTCGTGGATTTTTTTGAAGAAAGATATGCGAGTTCCTGTAAGAAGATATGTGAATTATTTAGTAGCAAATTTCGTGGTATTTCTCAAGGAAAGTTCGTTGAAGTTGCTTTTAGCAAGTTCGTGGGTGAAGACAAAAGAACAAGTGTGACTTTTTTGTGGAGTAGATGCAAGTTTTTCTATGATCAGAATTCTGTGAAACAAATCGAGTTATATGTATTATTATTTATTATCCAATTTTAAGGTCACGACCAAGCCAAACACCGAATTGGTGTATGAGACCCCCTTGTTTGCGGGACAAGGGACCCGCCACCGCACAACGATTTGATAGCTAAGTCTATGAAGGCATACATACTCTACCCGCCTCTCGTTTTGAACCTGTGACCTCTTAGGAGGAAACACATGGTCTTAACCATTAGGCCCACTCAAGCTGTATGTGAGCTAATGATCACTGTAAGTGCGAGCTGTAGTATCTATGATATGCGAGTTATTGGAGGGATGTAAGTTCCATGAAATATAAGCTATAGGAAGGACAAAGGATCTCTGTGGGACAAGGGATTTTGTGACAGATCAAGCTATCTTATTGAAGATTTATCTTGACAGATAATGGAGGGCTAACTTGGTGCTTGGAGGAGGTCTTGGTCTTTGGGTCTTGGAGGTCTGATTTTGATATGATTATATAAGAAGAGGATTGTTCGGGTTTCCCCAATTGTGGGGTTTTGCCTTGGCTTGGAGCCTATATCATGTATTCTTTGTGTCTTTGTGATCTTCATGTTTTGATAGTTGCTTAATTAAGACGAATAACTAAATAATAAAAAACCAACAAAATATTACAAATAATTATCAAATAAGGAAAATCAACATTAATCTACAAAGACATTGATTTTCCAACATGGTATCAGAGCTATGGTTAATGGATAGAGATTGAAGATCACTTTCTGTTGGCATCATTGTAAGTAAAAGACTTATGGCCCGCATATAATAATCTGGCACTATATACACTCTGATCAATGGTACAATTTCAGGCTTATATTGATGGCCTCTGTGGCCTATTACAAGATTATTATTTAATGGATTGGATGAGTTCATATACCTACTATCTCTGTGAACTAGACGCTTTCCTATAGCATCTTGGACGATGGCATGATCTCTGTTAACCTATGTGATGTGAAAGGTTCATTATATATGTGATGCAAAGACTAAGAAAATCAGGAGAAGAACAAGAAACAAGTTCTTGCACTCTATAACATAAGGGACACTACAATGAAGTTATAAAACACTACAAGTTCTTGCACTCTACAAGTTCTCATACACTACAAGTTCCTGCATGTCATGAAGATATAAAACTCATCTATGGAAGCTGAAATCTCTGCAATGAAGCTGGACAAATTATGAAATAAGTTATAATAAGAAGTAGTTTTGAAGGACCATCCACAAGTGCATCTTATCAAAAGAAAGGACAAGCACGAGACCACAGATCTTAAGAAGTACGTGTTTGCAAGAAAGAAGAAGGACGAGTTTGATGTCTTTATAGTGTTCTGGCATACTGATTTCAAGGAGAGTTATTCATGAATATTCTAAGCATAAGTATGTTCATAAAGTTTGTGATAATTTGCTATGATTAGTTCAAGTGTATTTCAGAGCTACAGGAGAGGGCCGAGATCTCTGTTAATCCTGGAATATAAACCTTAGTTGAGGCTTGTTGGACCCATTTTTTCAACATTCCAAGGAAGCTTGAAGGAAAATTTTCAAAGATCAGAATCATCAACCAACAATTCTTATGTCATTGTAAGCCCATTCTACATGTTGTAATGTAAATGATGCTAGTAAGACTGTGTATTTATGTAACAACCTAGGTAAGCCTATTATTTTGGCGACGAATTTCATCCTCGGAGGTTTTTCGTCTCACTGGTTCGTCTGTGTTTCTAAACAAAGATGATCGGCAAAGTTTTTCCCTCCAACCTCACCCCAAAGCTAGGGTGGAATTTATCGTTGAAGTCTTAAGTGAGTCCTAGTGTTTTAGTGAAGTCTTTTGTAAAAGTAATTTGGGAATAATTTAAGCTAATTGGCTAAATTATTTTATTACAGATCATTTGGTCTACTTGGTCATATTGTGTCGTAGAATTGGGTGTGTGTTTTGAGGGTCTATAACGAACGATTATTCCCCCTTTGAGGGTTGAATTTGTAAAATCTTATGTAAAAAATATTTTAGTGCATGGTCCCTCATACTTAAATACCTAGCTAAAATATTTGAGGGTGGAAAAATATTGAATCCCCTCATGTGTCAATTAATTAATTTTTCTAGTAAAATTAAAATTAAATCTTAAGCCATAAAATTAATTAATTTAAGTAAAAAATTAAAATGTTAAGGAAATTAAATTCTCCAAGTGGAAAAATTCGTGGGTCTAAAAGAAATTAAATTTTGTGGAGCCCCCACCAAAGGAATATTGGGTATTTCAAGAAAAATTGGACACTTGGACCTTGGTGGTTTAGTCAAAGTCATTTTTTTGATGAAATTAGCTCAAAATAATTATTTTTGAGCTAATAGAAAATGGTTTTAAGGAGAATTTCGAAAATTATTCAAAAGTAAATATTTTCCAATGTGGAAAAAGTCGAAGTCGGGATTAAATCGGCAAGGATCCAAAAGTTGAAAAACTCGTTAAAGTCGGGAGTTTTTTGAGAAAAGTTGGTAAAAGTTTGGCAAAATTAAAAAAAAAAACACAAAAATATTCATTTATTTTATTTTTTTAACATCTTTTGTATCCACAACATTTAATAAATGCATTTCCACATAAACATGTAAAGAAAGCTAATATATAATATGTATATGAAGTCTAGTGCTACATTACATATCAAAATAGTGAATCAAGTTCTGAATCTTGAGTCTTGTTTGAGTCTCAACTCTCAAGAGTCAAAACATCAACAAAAAATATAATAAATGTATATCATGAGTCATCTAAAAGTCATAAAGTAATCAGTCACTGAGGTCCTCTTCCCCTTTTACGGGAATAGGAAATGGCTTTGCCTTTTCTTCTAGAGGAATAAGGCCCAGCCCCTGAAAATACAAATGGAGTCAGTTGTCCTCTAGAAGTGGATGAAAGAGGTGGCCTCTGTCCTATGTTGCTGCTGCCCATCCTAGATGGTGTCATCTCCTTCTCATCATCCTCATCCAGCTCTGCCTCCTGACACTGATGTTGCTCTTCCTCCTCTACCTCTGGCTCTCCCTCCCCTGCAACTGCTACCTCCTCTAGATCCACACCTAACCAATCCGGGGTTGAGTCCATGGTCGACCTCTCAGTCTCGACCCTCCATGCAGTGGTGGTATCAATATTGTCCAATGAGATGGCTTCCACATTAGTAGGTGTCTGAAGTTGTCTCACCCACAATCGAAGATTCTAGTAGACGTAGACCATTTCATTGAGGCGTTGGGACTCTAATCTGTATTAGGGTCATAGATTGTAAATTAGTACTTAGAAAATTTAAATATTAAAAATAATCAAATGAGTTCAAAAAATTTAATTTGAATTTTTTTTTACCTGTTGCGCTTTTTGCTGTGTATTTTGTCAAATATACTCCAGTGGCGCTCACACCCAGAGGAGTTGCATGTTTGGCTGAGCACTCGAATGGCAAGCTTTTGGAGATGGGGCACTCTGGCACCATAGCTTGTCCACCAAGCATCTACAAATTAAAAGAAAAATGAGAATCATAGAAAAAATATTGAAATTTTAAACTTGAAAGTTTGAAACAAACTGAAGCTTACCAGGCATTTTAGTCGTCTTATTCTTAATAGCCATGGTAAAACCAAATGTGCCACCTTCCATCCTATATACCTACATTTATTTAGAAATATCTTCACATTCTTGCTTAGATGACACCATCCTCTCGACAGAAGTGAAGAATTCGTCCATCACTTCGGCATCAAATCTGAAACCACATGCGTAAGCAAATGTGGGGTTGAGATAGATACCTGCAACATGAATGGGGTGATGGAGGGTATTGTTCCATCGCTCATCAATCATTGTCCATATGACCTGTTGTTTCTCTAACCCCTCGTCTCCCTTATCTTCATAATATGCACGAATGGCTTCTTTGGCCCTATCCATGACCTCATACAAGTAGCCCATTGCGGGCTTGTTTCCATCATCCAACCGAAGAACCCTTACCAAAGGTTCTGAAATGGCACACACTTCCTCTACTCCTGCCCAAAAACTCTGATCATATGAAACTAGTCTGCATATGCCCTCTCCTTCTGGTTTGCGGCTAATAGATAAAGCACGCCAATCCGGTGAAAGAAACATGCTCTTCACATCCCACATAGAATTCAGTTAAGACTGAAGAGATATGAAAGTAGTGGCAAATCGTGTAATGGCAGGACGCACCAACTCTTTTTTTTTTGGTGATTTTTCTCATCAAGCTAAGCACAGATGCATGATTATATATAAATTTTGTTATGCTCTTGGATGATTCAACAATATCCCTCACAATAGGAATCTTATCTATATCCTCCGACATCAAGTCAATGCAATGAGTAGCACAAGGTGTCCAAAACAAGTTAGGATACCTCTCCATAAGCAACTTACTAGCTGCAACATAATTTGCAACGTTGTCCGTTATGACTTGGACAACGTTGCTTGGGCCTATTTCTTGAATGAAGATGTCCAACAACTCACAGAATGTACGTGCATCTTTAATGTGTGCAGATGCATCAACAAATTTCATAAACATTGCCCCCTTGGGACAACTAACCAATAAGTTAAGAAGGGTCCTACCCTTTGGTCAGTCCAACCATCTGACATGACTATGCATCTAGTTTGTTCCCATGATGCCCCAAACTCCTCCAATCTAGAAGTGCAATCAGTCTTTTCATCTTGATGAAGAGGCCCTCTCAATTCTGCAAAGGTGGGGGCTTTGTACCCTGAGCCAACGACAACAACAACATCAAACATAGGTTGGTAGAATGGGTTTGTCTTGACAATGTTGAAAGGAACATCACTCCATAGAAGACACTTACTGACTAACCTGTCAGCTTCTGCCTTTTCCTTTTTTTTTAAGTGTTGATTTGATGCCAGTTTGTGCACCAGGTGTGGTTCTAGGAACAAAAAAATATGAGATAGATGAGGGGTTGGGACATATGGGTGGGGAAGGAGATGCTGAAGAAGCACTGCCACCCTCAATTTCCCCCACTTTTGAGGCCCCCACAAGTTGGAATTTTAGTGCTGCCTTGGTGTCTTTACCCTCCTATTTATCCATCAACGATTGAATGGCTCGTTGTATGATTTCTGGAGATGTATTTGGGCAAAGGTCAACATTTTTCCTTGGAATTTGCCCCAAATGGAATTTCAATCTGTTGATACCTCCTTACATATGCTTGCCACACAACTTGCAAGTCAAATACATTCTACTGATCCCCCCAGATTCGGGTATGGTATCAGGTTCACCATATTCACACAATGTCCAAAATCCTAGGCATTTTGTTTTAAACTTTGAGCTTGAATCTATACTGGGCACAAAAAAAATTTGAAACGAATTAAAAATTTCACATCACATAAGAAGCAAACACAAATGCAATAGTTGATTTTAGATTTTAAATGCCTCTTCTCGGTCACTTGAAAACACTCAGATTCAGTAAACAAGGGTTTGAATTTTTGTCATTTTATTCTTGAAAGTTGAAGTTTTGCTTCATTCTAGATTCTAAACAATGTTTCCCTTTCAAAATTCTATGCAAAAATAAGATATAAACAAACTAATAGAATTATAGAGCATTATAGAAAGATTTAAGAAGCCATTTGTGTAAAAAAAACTGAGAGAAATTAAAATACATACCGAGCAACAACAATTTGGCTCTTTGAATCTCTCATGTTGAGCAGTGGCCAATCTCAAAATCCCCACCACAAAACTCACAAATATTCTCCTCTAGGGCAATGGCAAACAAGTACGAATCTCCACAGCGCCAAATGGGAGAAAAAACTGCAACAAATGATATTATTTTTGGCCTTTTCAGCCTCTTTATCTGCGACCAAGAAGGACAACCGACTTTTTGGGTAGACTCCTGATAAAATAGGGTGTAAAACGATTTAATCGCGATTTTTTCGGGACTGAAAAACTCTGCAAAAAATCGGCCAATTTAATAGTTTTGCTGAAAAAATCGCAATTTTGGGATTTAATCCCCATTTTTTGTAGACTATTTCCACATTGATATTTTCGATGGAAAAAGATTAAAAGATCATCAAAAAGATTTATCGACGCTCGAGATTATTTTGACGGGGATCGGGCCAACTAGCCGTTATTTTCCATTGAATTTCTCTGTAAATAGAAGACATTTTGCTTCTATTTTCATCTGGATCTTGACTTTTGATCTGATGTAACTTTGTAAAAGCTGGTGTAAGGCCGCTGTTCTATTGGAAGCGTTTTGATCATCATAATAAAAGACTTTAGGGTGTAGTTCATGATGTCTTTGTCTGATTGATTTGAGGGATGTGCTGGGTATGTGCATTCCTATATTGTGCTTCAAATATTAATTAAATCGCTATTTCATTTGTAGATGTTTGTAGCGGCTACGACCACCCTCCAAAATTTTGCCGTAGCTTCGTTTTGGAGCCTCCCTACCAACCATCCTTAGTAACATGTCTTGACTCTTGCACTATCAAGTACATGGGCTTCAACTGAGTTTGAAAGGCTTGCCAGCCTGTGCATGTCAACTTGCCTATCTCCTATCATAGGCTGCCTTTCCGGACTTAGGTTATTTTTTGGTTGAGATGTTCAATTAGAAAATTGCGCAATTCTGGAGGGGAACTGGCCTTCCCTCTAGAAATTGCGCAATCCTACTGGGCTCCAGAATTGCGCAATCCAGCCAGGTGACCCTCCCTCAAAAAACTGTGCAATCCAGCCAGTCATTGGGCTTCAGCCTAGAAATTGTGCAATTCTAGGAGGCAGTGCCCTGCTGACCTCAGAAATTGCACAATGCCTAAGGGATAGGCAACCCTGCTCAGCCCAGAAATTGTGCAATTCCCTTTCCTAGGCATGCAGACTACTGCATGTGCCTTCAAGTTGACCGGTTCCCTCTGGGACTGAGCAATCCTGATTTGCATGCATGGGCTGCTTTTCCCAAAATAGAAAAAAGAAACATGCAAAAAGAATCCCTAAATTTTATGGATCTATTTTTAGCAACTGGAGATGACATGCAAAGATCGTTTTAGAAACTTCCCTCCAAGTGTCGCTTTTTCCTGGATTTGTGGCATGCACGTCATAAGCCTCAAACTTATTTATTCGATGCTGCAAAGCTCATTCCTCACATCGATCTTGGAGGTTTGACATCCCACAACACATCTAAGAGTCTTCGACATATTCAACTCAACTGTTTTTGGGTAACTCTTCTTTTCATGTCATTTGTTGCTTTTCTTTCGCTTTTCGTACTTCGCTTTGTATGAATGCTGTTTGCTTGGTTTTGTTGAACGCCCGCTGTCGGTAAAATGAATATTAGCTTGTAGAAGCACCATTCAGCGTTCATTTTGCATCTCACTACTGTCAGATGCATGACACTGTTTTGCATTGACGGTTGCCGTTGCGGCGACTCATTTCACACACATGCATGCATTCCCGTTTTCTGAATCATGCATTCACTATTTGGATGCATGAACATTCATTTTTGCTTACACTTAGTCTCGCTATGCATGCAAACATTCTCATGTTTTCAGTCGCCCGTCGGCGGGTCTGGGCTGCCTTAGTCCGGACCTTGCCTTGCCTAGACAGAAATGCACATTTATGGAAGTGAAGGCTCTGCCTTCCCTCCAGAAATTGTGCAAACTTGGCCAACACTGACCTCCAGGCTCGCATTGCGCAATTCTGGGAGGGAGTGCCCTGCTGACCCAGAAAATTGCGTAATGCAGTGTCTGGGCATGCGTGTCCTTGCCGACTGAAACTGCACATTGCACAGTTTCAGCTCTCAACAGGCAGACTGGACTGTGCATTGTGCAGTTCCAGCAGTCAGTCAACCTCCTAACAGCTCGGACCGTGCTTTGCGCAGTTTTGGCAGTCAGTCTCCCAACCTCCTAGTGAAAATTGCGCAATCTTTACTGCCAGTCACCTAGGTATGTTGCATGTTAGTCCTCAGATTTGTTTTGGCTTTTAACTGATAGATTGCTTGCCATGAGTGTTGCTATGTCTTTGGGTATAGCAGGTGTTCGTCTGTCTCTTAGCAGTATAGGTACAATGGCCTCCAAGAGAGCAGGGTCAAAGGATACCATTGGAAGTGAAACTAGAGATGTAGTTGAACAAGCGTCTATGGGCTTGCTCGTTTACGAAGACACCAAGATGGTCATAGACAGAGATGTCAAAATGAAATGGTAGGACATCAACGATACATTCTCAGGCACATTTGAGGAAGATCTGGAAGACTGCAGGGTCTATGTAAACATCCACAAATCTAGCTTGTACTAGATTGCATGCAAGTCTCGCGCGTTTCCATGCGTGGACATGATACATTGGATTGTCTTGCACACTGATCCTGAGACGATGATGTTGAGCAGTGTTAGCTGGACAGAGACCTTCAGGGCGAAGGACTATTAGGAGATGTATCACTTGCCACAATCGGTGATCACAATGAAGAAACCCTTCAGCACACGCAACAACGCAAACTCCATAGATATCTTGAAGAGTTGGGTGAAAGAGCCAACCAAGTTCAGGACAACACCCAGTCTGGTTTACAAGACGAAGATACTGCGAAGGCATATCAATAGTTGGTCATCTTTGCATGCCGCTTATACGACCAAGAGAGCACAAAGACCTTCCCGCGAAGCTGGGTGATTATGTTGGACCAACTGGCCAGTGAAGGAAGGCTATGCAACTGGTTCGACATGTTGGCTCTCAGGTTGAAGGAACAGGTGACAGGAACCCGATATCCGCCTAAAGGTCAGCAAGCAGAGATATATATGTCTGCTTATATTCCGGATGCAATCTGTGCTCGTTAGCAGTTCTCAGGTTTGAAGTGGGCATGGACACCTTCAGTGATCTGAAAATGAGATCTTAGATTATTTTTAAGGTATTACAGACTCATGTGCATGGATTTGCCTACATTACTTAGTGCAATGGATCGACAAGATTGCGAATAATGTAGACAATGAGCAGTAAAGAAGCATAATAGACACACACACGTAACACAGCAAAATAATTAAGGAGTTCACCCAATACTCCTGGGCTACGTCTCTAGGTCCAACCTTCAGTGGTGACCTCTCTATTATGTTTTCAAGAGCAGAGTTTTACAACAGTGAGCTCAATTTGAGTTTCAACACAACAAGAGCAAACAACAGGGCTTTACTTAGATCCCCCAAGTCTTTTTGAGTACACAGACTCTCCCTCTTTCTTTCTGTCTCTGTTTGCGCTCTGTCTTAGCACTGCCTGCCTCTATTTTTGTCATTCTGTGGCTTTAAAGCCAATTGACGTTGTCTGTTCGTTTCCTTTTCTCGGGCTCTCTGGCTCCCGACCTCTGTCCGCTCAAATCCCCCTCTGAGCATTAAACAATCATTTCTTAACGTCTTCAGGGATGGTGGCCCCCTGTTATGCAACGGAAGGGACCATCGGGCCTTTGAAATTCCCAAAAATAGTGTTCACTATTTACACAGAGAAATACACAAAAAACACAGGAAAATTCGCCAAACTGCCGTTTATCGGACTTCAAATATCCTTAAATTTGCTCTATACTCCTATTGGGTCCACCTGTAATCGCTATCGCAAGTCGCAATGCCCTTGTGCCGTGGTTTTCTTTGGATTTGTAAAAATACGTTAAAAACACTGACAATGTGACGAAGGGCTTTATGGCGGACTTCAGATAATTATGCAGCGACATTTACAAACCATTTTGGGTTTGGTTTCACCGCATTGGTGCATTCCCTTCGCGTTTTCGTTTACTTAACGAAAACACGACAATCTATAGAAAAATGTCGTTTATCGGATCTCAAAATATATTAAATTTGGTCCATAACCCCGTTAGGTCCGGCTATTGCAAGTCGCATATAGATATGGCCCCGCTCATTTGTATTTCTCCGACGCGATTTTGCGATGCGAGTTGTCGCAATCGCATATCGCATAAGCCCCGGGCTGTTGGTAAGCGCTTCCCTTGTGTTACTCCGACACGATATCGCAAGTTAACCTGGGCCGTCGATCTGCGCGCTTGATTGACGATCCTCGTTGACCGCGTTGATCGTTGTCGCAATATTTATGTGGTAGCCTCCGATAGCCTCCGTTGATTGTGATATGTTGATCGGATCTGGACCGTTGATCGACCAGATCCGACAGCTCCTGTGCATTGTTCCTTTGACCTTCGATAGGCCTTATTTCACTGTTTCCTTCATGTTTTTGCCTTTCGATAGTGTAATCCGACATTTCTAAAAGTTCTTCTTTTGCGATAGTTTTTGGATCTTGAAAACTTAGAGGGTGTTTTGGATCCATTTTAGATCACGCCTTCCTACTGAAAAAGCTTTTGGACCACCAAAAGTTGGTTTTTAAGCATTGATCAAGTGAGGATACAGCTTCCTCACTTGTCTAATCTTTATCCATCGTGCACTGCTTGGTTTTGAACCTTTGAGTTCGATTCTGAGGTACTCAACATCCCCTCTGTGTGTAGTTCTCACCTTCCTGTCCAGAACTGTATCTTCCTGCAACTCATTGAGATATTCAGGCAACATATAATCAATAGAAGGCAACTGACTTTGCTCTTTGGGATCTTCAATCAATGAAGGTTCAAACAGTCTCAAGCTTTCTACATTAACTACTGAATAGATGTGCATGTAAGCTTGTAAATCAAGGCGAAAAGCGTTTTCACCAATTTTCTCAAGTATCTTGAAAGGCCCATACCTTATTGGCTTTAGCTTCTTACCTTCACTTTGCATTCTGCCTTTGCTAATGTATAGCCAGACTTGATCACCAACTTGGAAGCTATGCTCAATTCGATGTTTATCATGCCTTGCTTTGTAGTTGGCCTGGCTTCTTTCCTGTTGTTCCTGCGCTGCCTGGTGAATTTCTTGGATCTATTCAATGAACTTGGTTGCTTTGTCCACATCAATGTGTCCATCAACTGCTATATCTTTTCCAAAGACAAAATCCAAGGGAGACTTTGGTGTAAAACCAAAACAAGTCTCAAAAAGAGATCTCTGTGTAGAAGAGTGCTTGGCACGGTTGTAAGCATGTTGCACATAACACAAATGTTCATCCCAAAGCTTGGGATGCTTGCTGCAATAGCCCCTAAGCAACTAGATCACTGTCCTGTTGACCACCTCTGTTTGGCCATCTGTTTGTGGATGAAATGCTGTGCTCTTCTTCAATTTGGTGTCCATCAATTCCCATAGACTTGACCAAAACCTCCCAACAAATCGGGAATCTTGATCAGATACAATGGAAGTGGGTAACCCAAAATGAATCCATACATGCTGGAAGAACAACTTTGCTGTTTGCTCAACTGTAATTTGCTTGTTACAAGGTATTAAAATACAGATTTTGCTGAACCTATCCACAATAACATATAAATAAATCATGACCTTTTCTAGATTTTGGCAGCCCTCCAACAAAGTCCATGGAAACACTTTCCCAAGGACGAGAAGGAACTGGAAGTGGAATGTACAACCCTAATTTTCTATTGCTGGGCTTGCTTTTAGCACACATGGTACACCTTTGAATGTATCTAGAAACTGTTTCATGCATTCTTGGCCAATAACAAAATCTTTGCAGTTGTGCAACTGTTTTACTTACACCAAAATGACCTGATATTAGAGAAGTATGTGCTTCTCGGATTATGTTAACTCTTTTAGTTTGTGGAATGCATAACATTCCTAAATGATACAAGAGTGGGTCCTTAACATAATAATCCAATTCTTCTACTTGTTTGCCATGACTTAAAGTTGCATATACATCTTTAAAATCTATATCTTAAGCATATTGTTCAATGTAGGTTTCATGCATTATTGAGTTATGCTTAAGTATAGTAGATGCAATTATGATTGGTCTGGATAACATATCTGCAACTTTATTGTTTATGTCCTTATATTTGATGGCAAGATGAAACTACTGTAGAAAACCCATCCACCTATAGTGTCTTGATTGCTGCAATTTATTTTGTGAGTCCAAATATTGAAATGGTTGATGATCTGTTTGAATGATTGTTTCTTTGCCCATTAGGTAATGTTTCCACTTTTTCACTCTGTACTAATGCATACAATTCTTTATCATATGTGGGATAATTAACTACTACATAATTAAATGTCTCAGAATGATAGCATATGGGTTTACCATGTTGCATCAGCAATGCTCCCATGGCATAGTCACTGGCATTTGTTTCAATCTCAAATGGTCGTTGAAAATCTGGCAGTGCTAGTACTGGTGCTGTACTAATATTTTCTTTTCAAGGTGTCGAAGGCTTTCTGCTGTTTGCCTCCCCACTGAAACACTTTGTTTAATCCTGTTAAAGCATGTAAGGGAGCTGCAATCAAGGAAAAGTTAGCAATAAATTTTCTCTAATATTGTGCTGCTCCTAGGAAGCTTCTAACTTCTGTAGCAGATTTGGGTTTAGGCTAGTTCACAATGACTTCAACCTTAGAGGGATCTATCTTTAATTCACCACCCCCTACAATATGACCCAAATAATTTAAAGATGTTTTGCCAAATTCACATTTTGATAACTTCACATAGAGATTTTCTCTTTTCGGAACATCTAAAGTCTGCTTTACATGCTTCAAATGTTCTTCCCATGTTTTACTAAGAACAAGAATGTCATCTAAATATACAATTACAAAATCATCAATAAAAGGTCCGAGTACATCATTCACGACTCTCATGAAAGTAGGAGCATTAGTTAAGCCAAAAGGCATAACCAACCGTTCATACAACCCTTGCTTTGTTTGAAAGCAGTCTTCCATGCATCTTGTTCTGCTACTCTAACCTGATGATAGCCACTACACAAGTCCAACTTGGAAAAGTAAACTCTCTTTTAGCTGATCCAATAGGTCATCAATGCGAGGAAGAGGATAACAATTCTTGATCGTTATTTTATTCAGTGCTCTGTAATCAATGCACATCCTCCACGAACCATCTTTCTTTTCTCACCAACACAATTGGAGATCCACATGGTGATGTGCTTGGTCTTATGAAGCCTTTATCGAGCAGATCCTGTACCTGCTTCTTGATCTCTGCATTCTCTAAAGCAGATAACCTGTACATTCCGATGTTAGGCAGTGGAACATCTTGCTGCAAATGAATATCATGTACTATTTCCCTTTTGGGTGGCAGACCTTTAGGTTCTTGAAATAAGATATCATATTCTGAAACAACTTTTTCTAAATCAGCTTTCTGTTTAGTATCACAACCCTCAAATACATTGGTTTTATCAGGTTTCTTTTCCGGTTACAACCATTAGTAAAAATTGCTTGCATGAATTTACAATTCTTTTCATCTGCCTTGAGTTTATGCGAGAGTAGTTATTTTTGAGTTTATGAGCTCTTACAATATATTCTATTCCATCTTTAGTGAGTTGATACTTATTTTCAGCTCTATAGAAAATGGCTTTTCTATCATACAAGTAAGGACTTCCTAAAACAATTCCACATATATCCAAGGGAACTATATTTAACTCAACCTCATCTACAAATGTTGACCCAATAGCAAACCTAAGTTTACATTGTCTTGTCGCTTGTAGCTTTGCTTTATCACATACCCAACCTAATGTATATGGCTTCTTGTGAGGTGTGGTTAGTAGTTCCAATTTCTTTACAATTGCTTCATAAATCAAGTTTACTTGTGATCCACTATCAAATAAAATATCAATCTTTTGATGCTTGGAAATAACTCTAATATGAAAAAGCTCATGTCCTTTCCTCTCATTTTCTTCATTATCAATAGTTTGTGGAGAATTACTGGTAGATGCTTCAGAATTTTTACCTTTTATACTTGAGGCTATGACAATTGTTTCATCACCATAGTCTGACCCCAAATATTTTTGAATAGCAGCAGCAATCTTCTTCTTCTTACCATCGAACTTCTTGGGTTTCAGCTCCGGATGCAAAGACCAACAGTGTGCATCATCCTGTCCATCCTTCTTGCAGTGAGTGCATGAAGGTTTGTCTTTCTGTACAGTGTTTGTCTTCCTCTCCTTCCATTTCTGCTTCTTCTTTTCCTTGTTCTTGCTTGTAGTGGGTTTTGATGATCCCCCAATCTCTGGGTTCACATTCTTGCCTCTAGCCTCTAGATGTGTAGCCTGAACTGATACATCATCTAGGTTAGTGGGGTTAAACATGAGAATGGTGTGCTTCAAATAGCTGTGTAGGCCACCTATATACTTCAACAGAGTTTCAGGTGAGTCTAAGGAAATGCTTAGAGTTAAAGCTATTTTTCTAAATTCCTGGGTATAGCTTTGTACACTTTGGCCCTTTAATTGGCGAAGAGTTTGCCAACTCATCATTGCTTGTTGCATATAAGCTAGTGGATAGAATTGTTTTTTAATGGCAGAAACATATTCACTCCAGGTAGAAAGAATTTTACCATGCTTCTTCAAATCAGTTTGTGTCTTGCCTTCCCACCACACTAGTGCAGTTCCTCCAAGGCAAAGGCTAACCAGCTGAATCTTTCTCTTCTCTGAATGGATGTTCTACACCCTACAATATACATCAATTTGTCTAATCCAGTTATCTAGCTTTTCTGCATTTAATTCTCCATCATAAATTGGCAAATCAAAGTTTACATCTAATTTAATCACATAAGTCTTCTTCTTTTTCTTATCAGGGCTATTTTTATGTGGAGAAGGTGATGAGGATGATGAAGGTGATGACGGAGTAGATGGTTGAGAGGGCCTCTCTTCTTTCCCTTTGCCATCTGGCTGGGCAACTAGAAGAGGGTCTTTTGTTCCTTTATCTAGTTGAGGTGTTGAAGTGCTTGCACCTCAACCTTTCTTGAACTCTCGATACATCTCTTACACCATAGCTCGCATAGTCATAAAGCTTTCCATGTATTGGGCTTCTAACTCTCGTGGAGTTTCTTCTACCATCCTCCTTTAAGAATAGACTCTCCCAATCTTTGGATTAGCCTCAACAAGTTCTCCTTTCCCCAATTTGAGCTTTGACCTAGTTAGCATTCACAAAAAGTCCAGCACAAGCTTGTCTAACCTTAACAAACCAAAAACCAAAAGCTCTGATACCACTTCATTTGAAAATGTGATTTTAGATTATTTTAAGGTATTACAGACTCATGTGCATGGGTTTGCCTACATTACTTAGTGCAACAGATCGATAAGATTGCGAATAATGTAGACAATGAGCAGTAAAGAAGCATAATAGACACATACACATAACACAACAAAATAGTCAAGGAGTTCACCCAATACTCCCGGGCTACGTCTCCTGGTCCAACCTTTAGTGGTGACCTCTCTATTATGTCTTCAAGAGCAAAGTTTTACAACAGTGAGTTCAATTTGAGTCTCAACACAACAAGAGCAAACAACGGGTTTTACTTGGATCCCCCAAGTCTTTTTGAGTACACAGACTCTCCCTCTTGCTTTCTGTCTCTGTTTGTGCTCTGTCTCAGCACTGCCTGCCTCTGTTTCTGTCATTCTGTGGCTTTAAAGCCAATTGGCGCTGTCTGTTCGTTTCCTCTTCTCGGGCTCTCTGGCTCCCGGCCTCTGTTTGCTCAAATCCTCCTTTGAGCGCTAAACAATCATTTGTTAACGTCTTCAGGGATGGTGGCCACCTGTTATGTAACGGAAGGGACCATCAGGCCTTTGAAATCCCCAAAAATAGCATTCTCCATTTACACAGGAAATACTCTAAAAACACAGGAAAATTCGCCAATCTGCTGTTTATCGGACTTCAAATATCCTTAAATCCGTTCTATACTCCTATCGGGTCTGCCTGTAATCGCTATCGCAAGTTGCAATGCCCCTGTGCTGTGGTTCCCTTTGGATTTGTAAAAATGCGTTAAAAACACTGAAAATCCGACGAAAGGGCTTTATGGCAGACTTCAAATAATTATGCAGCGGCATTTACAAACCCTTTTGGGTCCGGTTTCACCGCATTGGCGCATACCCTTCGTATTTTTGTTTATTTAACAAAAATGCGACAATACATAGAAAAATGTTGTTTGTCGGATCTCAAAATATATTAAATTTGGTCCATAACCCCGTCAGGTCCGACTATCGCGAGTTGCATATACATATGGCCCCACTCCTTTGTATTACTCTGACGTGATTTTGCGATGCAACTTGTCGCAATCGCATATCACATAAGCCTCGGCCATTGGTAAGCGCTTCCTTGTGTTTCTCCGACGCGATATCGCGAGTTAACTTGGGCCGTCGATTTGCGTGCTTGATCGACGATCCTCGTTGACTGCGCTGATCGCTGTCGCAATATTTATGTGGTAGCCTCTGATAGCCTCCGATAGCCTCCACCGATTGCGATATGCCGATTGGATCTGGACTGTTGATCAGCCAGATCCGACGGCTCTTGTGCATTGTTCCTTTGACCTCCAATAGGCCTTATTTCACTGTCTTTTTCATGTTTTTGCCTCCCGATAGTGTAATCTGACATTTCTAAAAGCTCTCCTTTTGCGATAGTTTTTGGATTTTGAAGACTTAGAGGGTGTTTTAGATCCATTTTGGATCATTCAGAAACCTCTGTGCACACTTATTGCAGATTGTCCTCCGAATGCAGCTTCCGCGAAGTCGTCACACAATTGTCAGACCACTTTGTCACCCCGGTGTACAAAATGATATTTGAGCAGGATCCACCTTGCATGTCGAAAGTAATGATGGAAGCATTGATCGACATAGCAGATTGGTATGCCTCAACCCTTGGCACCTTCATATGGATGTACAATGCGGAGAAGCCTCCGCATGTTTTAATGTAGTTTGCCATGGACAAGCTCGTCATGCAAAGTGTCATATCACATCTCGATAGGGTTGTCAGCTAGACCACACAAGAAGAAGAAGGCACCTTGGCCCGCTCTTCCTTTGCGGATCGGGTTATGCGAGATACATAATCTCAAGCATGCTGATGCCGAGACAATAGAGTTCAAAAGATTCACTTGCAGCACTAGAAGTTTCAATCCATAAGACCTGCATTGCTTTGTAAAGGACCACTGTGCGAGAGTGCAATTTCCGTGGATCCACGGGGCGTGTCATTGGCCCGAGGAAGACCCATGGAGATATTGTCACAGCTTCTCCAGGCGCAATGAACTGGTTGGCATAGCTGTGGAATGGTTAGCAAAGCGGCGTGAAGCAACATCTTAGGGAGCACCATCATCAGCAACAACAGAGGCTAATAGAACTAGGAATGACAAAGGAAAAAGAAAGGTTGATGATAGCGTAGAAGTAGAACAAAGCCGCAAGTTCAAAGTAGATCCACTCTTGATGAAAGCAACTTTGGAGATTGATGCTAAGACGCGACAACACGACAAGAGGAATGCACAAAGGCAAAGAGATAAACAGAGGATGGAGGAAGCAGAGAAGGAGTTGCAAGAGTTGAAGCAACAACTCCGGGAAGAACAGGAGCTGTGTAGAAAAGAGAAGGAAGCGCAGTAGGGACAGACACAACAGGAGGCGCAACATGCACAGATTGACGAAATTGCGCCCATACAGGTCATAGACTCATCTGAGTAGCTGGCACAGAGCAAGATAGGGTGAGCAGTCGCACGAGCAAGACTTAGCTCAAGAGATTGAACAAATGCAAGAGCAGATGGATATGGATGTGGTGCAGCAAGAGTTAGGTCAGGATACAGACCTCATGCCTCATAACCAAGTGGTCACCCCACCAGCTTCACCAGATTCGGAAACAGCGCAAGTCCCAAGTGATCAATGAGACACAGAGATTCTTGAAGACAATCCGGATGCGGAGATACACAACATATCTTTCGACGAGTTGCAACACAGAGTTGTGCAGTCATGTAGATTGCTTACTCCCAATGTCCATACATCTCTTGTGCAGTTTGAAGAACGAGTGATCGTATCTGATGTGCACAAGCATCCAACAACATTGGCCGATGCTACTAGAGCATATGCCGAGGCCACCAACTCGAGTGTTTGATTCTTGATAGCAGAGAACGAGCGCATGGCTAAGGAGTTACAAGCGGCCAAGCAGGGAGGAGAACATGTTACATCATCTGCCATAATAGAGTTGAAGAGAACGATACTGGATGAAGTATTGTCCCTTGAAACAGTCATGCGGATGTTGTATTCCAAATTCGGCACCGTTCATAAGGCAATTGTCCATCTCAATGGTGGCAGCAGCGCTGTGCTAGGAGAACACACATCTTGTCAAATCTACACACTATTGTTGACTGCATGCAGACATGGACAATGAGATACAAAAGAGCCCCATTGCATTTGCCAAAGATGATGAAGCCGAAGGCAGTAGAGTTGAAGGCATGCATTCGGAGTCAGATCTGGAACTATGAGGAACTCCCACAACTTATCACCAGTTTGTAGGCTTCACATGCATGTGTTCAGAAGCATGGATGTCATTGTGTGCACACATGCGATCCCATCTATTGGCACACTCACCGAGGCGAAGTCGAAGAACCTAGTCCGAATGGAGCTGGACATGTACTTTGATGAGTTGATGCGTGTAACCACCAATGCAGACTTGGAGATCAGTGCACACGCTATGCATCAATATGTCCTTGGTCCGACTGCACTCAAGACTATGATGCGCATGTTAGCAGAGGAGTTGGACAGAGGTGCCAGATCAGTGTACCTGAATGCAATGAAGGCAAGAGTTCGCTTTCAACAGGATGTCACCATTGAGCACGCGGACACCATCACGAACTACCAAGCTTGGTATTAGTGCACCACTGTCGATCATTGCGAGGATGTCAGGGAGTTGGTCATCCCATAGCTGTCCAAGTCTTAGTGATAGCTTGCATGGCTTGCTCAAGCCTATTTTTGTCTCACATGGGTACATATGCAGATTGTAATGTAACATCTTGTAAAAGTGAAAGACCAAGTGTCGATGGTCGAATGTAACAGTCATGTAGTAGCTGAAGAGTCATGAGGGTAGGTGAAGAGTCACAAAGGGGAATGTCAAGGGTCACCCCACCCTTTGCTATTTATAGAACCTCATAACTCATTGTAGAGGCTTTTGGGAGCCAAGCTTCCTATAGGTGTATCTTAGAGAAAGCTTGGAGTGTATTGTAACGAACCTTGGCTTCTCCACAATGTAGAGTTAGTATATCTCTTTGGAGGAGCAGGGGACAGTGATTGTAACGTTCTGCTGTTGGAACTAGTGGTTGGTCATGGTTGCATGTATGATTAGAACTTTCACTTTCTTAATAATATAGAGCCAACACGTTTCGTGCATATGTTATTATTGTATTTTAGTTGTCTTGGTTACTCTAATGATATATGTACCAGTTTGCTTACACATGTATGTATGGACTCTTTCTATATATGTATGTACGAATCTTGTTGAGATGTGCTGTTGGTTTAATCATCACTTTGGATTGTTGGTTCACCTGCTTTCCAGCTTGTGCTGTATCTTTGCTCGTGTGTTCCCTTCCAAGCTATGTGTTTCCACAGGTTTCCAAGGGGCGCACTCATCCCACTTTCTGTGTGTTAGAACCCTTCATGCCCCTTCCTTGGCTTGCTGTGCCGGTCACACCCTTGCTACCAACAAGGACATCCTGCTTGCCTCTGCGAGCAACTGTGGTCAAGGCGATACCGTATGACCCATTGCTGGGATTCCTACACCAAACGGTCTGAGGTCTAGTTGGGACTTCTTACCGGGGAGATCCCTTGACATTTTGGCGGGTCTAGCACCGTCAACAAGATGATAACATTCTATTGGTAAGTTCTGGGCTTATCTTAGGTGATCCAATTCATTGTATGTTCTAACAGTTTCTTCTTGAGAAAACATATAGAGTTTGCAAGGTTCCCTGACCCTTGGGTTCCAAGTTCACAAACTGTGGGGACAGGCTAACCATGTTTGGATTCTGAATATTTTATGTGATTTTCTAACTTCGCTAAGGCTGTGGTTTAACATTTATCTTTCGAAATATATCTAACCATTATCAAGGTCTATAAAAATTCTATTCTCCAAAAATCTTTTCAAGCCTTGTATATTTGTATAATTTGTAAATAGATTTTGTATAATAATTTTGCAAATAATTTTTTTTATTTCTAACCCTTGTTTGCAGCTTGGGTTTTGAGATTTTTTGAAATTTTGTATATACTAGGGTTTTGGGCACTTGTAAATTTATTTGTGCATGCGAGCTCCAAGGAAAGTAGCTGGATTGGAGCTAGATCTAGGCCTTTGAGGGTAAGATCTAGTCTTTAATAATTCTGCAGGGCCAACATCAATGATTTTTGGGCAAATATTGAAAATTTGAAGCAAAAATTCAATTTTGTGAGTGTTTTGAGATTTTTTAGGGCTTCCTAGGCCCAACATCCTCCTTTAGGCTAGCTGTCCAATACTCCTTACCTTTGCGTCAACCCTTTTCTAGCCTATAAGGGTAGCCGCAGGCCTAATTAGGTCTCAACCTACCCTTATCCCCCTGCCGTGGCTTTTTCTTGGCATTGGTAGGCTTGGCAGTGGCCTCTAGGCTACTTGGCCTCCCCTCTTCTCCCTGCCGCTGGCTTGAAAAGGCCTTTCCAGCCCTCCATCCCCCTTCTTCCCTTGTCGTGGGCTTTAGGCCTCTTGGCCTCCCCTAAGCCCCTAGTCGCATGCCTCTTTGAGGCGCTAGCCCTAGGGCGCAGCCTCTTTGGGCATTTCGACCCTTCCTCAAGCCTAGCGACAACATTTTAAGGTTTGCCGTGATGCAATTTTTTTCCTCTAGGCTCTAGCCACAGGCCTATTAGGCCTTTTTCCCTCTCTCCTAGTCTTCATTCCTTGCCTCATTGCCTTCTTCCATCACTGATTTGAGTATTTGATTTTCTGAGGCTAATCATTGGTGGGTTTTGCAGGGAAATTGGTAGAAAATTGTGTTTCAGGTGTTGGAGAAATCTTGGACAAGTGGGTAAGTGATCTTCAAGGCCTTGGGCCTTTGGTTTGACCTCTAAACCTTCGCTCAATTCACTGTTTATCTACAACAATCATATTTAAATTCATAACAGTGACAAACACTCATGAATATGCTTTAGAAATCCCTCATATTTTGCCTAAGACATTGATAAATTAATTGCATGAGATGGGCATTTATCATTGAGCTTATTCTATGTTTATTTGTTGACTGTCACAAGTGCAATCAGATCTGATGTAACAGTGATTAACACATCTTAAGAAGGCTAAGATATCATAATTTCATTTGGGTTCTTGTTTCTCATATTTGGTTAAGTATATGCTTCTTATTTCACATTTGCAATAGCTCAAAATTGGAATTTACACACTGCTGCCCTAAAGGATTTATTAATTGTTCATTTAAATGTGATTGGAACATAAGTATCATAAGAAATTTCCTTGCTCATGCTCTATATCTCATAATTGCTACTTGTTTCATGGTTGTATGTGCCATTGTGGAAAATATAATTAACATTGTTGCCATTTTTAATTGTTTCAAGTACACTAATATATTTATTGTTGTGATTTGACTAAGTTCTTCATAAGATCACATCTAACTCACTCTCTAAAGCACCCCAACCTCAAAAGAAATTGTTGGAAAATAGCTCTTGTCCTCTTTTGGCATCATTGGTTTATGGTTATTGTGAATCCTTGGCATATTGGCATATCTTGAGAAGCTCTTAACTTACATAAAGGTTTCTAATAGTCTCTAGTAATTGTCATTGGCATCTTGCATAAAGGATTATTGATATTGAGATTCCAAGTGTTCTAATATAATTAAGCATATCTTGAATGATTGATTATTGGCATTTATCTCAATATCATTGGCATCTTGCATAAAGGATCATTGGTATTGAGATGCTAAGTGTTCTAATATAATTAAGCATATCTTGAATGATTGATTATTGGCATTTATCTCTTTGAAGTATCTTGAGAGCTTCTAATTTTGCAAGAGCATTGATAGTTTTGTGATAATAATCGATGCTATCTTGTTAAACATTGATCAAATTATGCTAAGTGCTCCAATTATCATTGAACAAGTTATTACGAGATTTGAGCACATCCTGTAATTGTTGAATAATTGTATATTGTGGATATCTATTTGGCACTTGGTAACTTGGCACATTTTCACATTTTCTTGGGATAAGATTGTGATCTCATTGATAAGCACTTGGTGGTATAACTTAAGATCAAGTCATAATTAAGTACTTAAACAACTTAAACAATCTTACCTTAAGAATCACTCAATCCATCTTGCACCGCATTCTAAGTATAATTGCATTAATAACGTACCTCCAAGCATAAGCTTGGTTGATAGATACTTAGGGCCACCTTTTCTCAATTTAGCTTGAGGAACTTAGACCTTCTTTAGTGGTTAACACAGTGGCCTTGCAGTCATCAGAGCCATAGTCTTTGTAGCGTCGGAGGCATCGGGTGGTTGGAACATAGGGGGAGGTATTGTTAATCGAGCCTTACTTGCTTCCTTCCAGTTGGCTTCCATCCCACAACTTACTCTAGAGACTAGTTCTAAAACAGTTAAGAGGAAGGTTACACTTAGAATAGGCATTTAACTTAAAATCAACCAGGATTCTGCATTTCAGTTAGTTTATAGGATTCACACTTCATATAGGATAGTCATTCATCCAAGCTATGATTGTCCATTGGGTTACTTGGCATGTAATTGGTAATAGGCAAGAAGTGTTGGAAAATCGATGCAAATAGATTAGCGTTTGATTCTCTTTTCTTGATAATTACTTGTGAATTATGTTGGCTTCTTTTACTTCTTTATTATCTTATCTTTCATCAAGCAATTACCATATTATGTGTGTATGAATATCACAAAACAAGAGACCCAAGATGTAGGCACTATGCTAGGGAAAAGCCCCACTTGAGGGGAAAACCCAGTCAAAATTCTCTTCCTTTCAATAGTACTCTTTGAGACTCTTCACCCCAGACAAAGACCAAACTTCCCTCCACACTAAATAAACCTCCCAGATCTTCGACTTCTTTTCCAACAACTTTGACTATGTCGCAACTTTAGGCATTAGGAAACAACGAAACTTGGAAGACTTCGATCTGCCAAATTAGGGCACGGAACAGAGAGAGAGGCACCAAAAGTTCGATTTTCTTCTTCTCTTTAGACTCGAGCCAACTCGCATTTCCTTTAGCTTCCTTAGACCCACTTCGCACTTCCTTTAGCTTCCTTAGACCCACTTCGCACTTCTCCAACTTCCTTAGAGATATCGAACTAGCTTGAGATGAGATACTCCAAATGAATTCGACTTGCTTCTATTTATAGGCTTCAAGGGAGGTCGAATTGTTGTCCTTAGGCCAACTTGATCTCTTCTAGGCTAACTTGGTGTGGAGGATACATAAATTATATTTGAGTCAATACTAAACCTTTTTACATTATTCAAAAGCCCAAGAAGGGTCTCTTTGAATAAACAATGACTCTATAAACTCAATATTAATCCTAGGAGTCCACAATGGGGACTTTGACTAATATAATGATAACCCAAGCATGAAACCCATGCTTTAATAAGTCATTGTTAAAATAATAAAAATTCTTTTTTTTATTCTTTTGACAAGTACATTTAATGATGACTCAAATACATTAATGAAGACCGAACCTAGTTACATTTTCCAATGCTCCCTCTTAACTAGGGAAGTATTCATAATATACAAATACAATGGATGATCTCAAACTATATGAACAATGAAGAACTTTAGGCACCGCAATGCCATGGACTAGATTTCTGACTAGGGCAATCTATCCATTTTTCTCTAATCATTTTAGGCACCGCAATGCCACAGACTAGATTCTTGACCTGGGCAATCTATCCAAGTGGGAATAAGGTGGATTCAAGCTTTCAGCCTCTCTAGATACCATCAGGCTCACTAGCTAACCACCAACCTAGGGACCTAGGTGTGTATCCATGGTTAGAGCTCTATGGTCCACGCTACTTTCCTTACTTTGGGACCTAGACATCAACACAAAGTGTCGGCCAAATGTCTTCCTAGGTAATGCTCGCTTGCAAAGTCTCAACAAATCTCTTCCACATTCTTATCATCAATACAATCAACAATATCTACCAAACCAAGTAGGTTCCTTAGATATTCAAACTTCTTATTAGGAAGCTTCTACCAAACTTCTTATTTGTTAGTATGTTTGCTACCTGTTCATCTATTGAGACATACTCCAACTTCATGGTCCCATCCTCCACCAAGTTCCTAGTAAAGTGGAACTTATTGTTGCTATGTTTCATTCTAGCATGAAACATGGGATCTCCAGACATCTTGATACAACTTTGATTGTCACAATTAATCACAATAGGATCCAGAGACTTCTCGAACAAATTTGTCAGAAGCTTCCTTAACCAAACAACCTCCTTTCCTACTTCATATGCAACCACATATTCGGCCTCAACACTACTTAGCAATGAGATCTTGCTTCCTACTCATCCATGAGATAATAGCAACTCCCAGACTAAAACATCGTCTAGTAGTGCTCCTTCTATCTATCTCACTACTACCCCAATCAAAGTCTGTGAAGTCAATTAGCTTAACTTCCTCACTATCATACTTTAGGAAGTGATGTATAGTGCTACGGAGATACTTCAATATATGTTTGGAAGCTATCTAGTGATCATGATGAGGCTCCAACTGAAATTGACAAAGAATGTTTACTGCAAAACATATATCTAGCCTAGTATTTACCAGATACATTAGGGAACCCACCAACTGTTGATACGAGGTAGGATCCATGAGACTAGAGTCAGAGTCCCTCAAGTTCTTGAGATTGGTGATCATAGGAGTAGTCATCGGCCTGGAATCCATCATCCCAAATTTCTGCAACAACTTGATGATGTACTTTCCTTGCCTCAAATATATCTCCCCAGGTCTCTGTAATACTTATAGACCCAGGTAATAGTGCATCAGTCCTAGATCCTTCATTTCAAATTCAGCTACCAACATCTTCTTGCATTCTTGAATTCTTCACTCTAGAGTCTACACTTGTGATGAATAGATCATCCACTTATAGTAGAATAATGGCGGGCTCATTATTCACGACCTTGATGTAAAGATTCAGATCAATAAAACTCTTCATGAACCCAATTCTAAGTAGATATGCATCCATCCTTGCATACCATGCCCTAGGTGCTTGCTTCATACCATATAGGACGTTCTTAAGTTTGCAAACATGAGAGTCCCTGCTCACTTCAAAGCCTTCGGGTTGTTCGATATACACTTCCTCATCAGTGGTCCCATTCAGAAATGCGGTCTTCGCATCCATTTGATGGATATTCCAACCCATTGTAGCAACCAATGAAACCAGAGATCTAATGGTAGTGTACCTTGCAATGGGTGCAAAGTTTTCTTCATAAGCAATGCCTTCCTTTTGAGAGAAACCCCTTGCAACGAATCTTTCTTTGTACTTGTCTATACTTCCATCAACAACATGTTTGATCTTATAGATCCATTTGGATGTGACAACTGATTTGTCACTAGGTCTAGGAACGATTTACCAAACCCCATTCTTCATGATGGATTGATATTCTTCCTGCATTGATTTCTTCCAAACCTCTTGATGCACAACTTCCTTGAATGTAGATGGTTCGGCCTTAATCAACTTCATCATATATGCAACATAACCAGAATATCTCTTTGGTTTCTTACTTTCCCTGAAGGTTCCTTTCACAGCTTCATGTCCTTCAGCATCTTCTAATGTGGCTTTTAACCAATTTGGCCTTTTCCTTGTGGTTGGGATGACCACCAATTAAATTGGCTCATTTGGCCCTTCTTATTCTTCTTGATTTGTAGTAGCCTAGTAGGGTTTTCATGCTGAACTTCTTCTTCAAATATGGGAACTTCTTTGTCATCAGAATCAATAGGAATATCCTTTGATTTCTTGTATGCTTGATTTTGATCGAATATGACATCCATGCTTACTTCAATGTGTCTTCCTTCCTTTACGTAGATTCTATATGCTTTTGAGGATAGACTATATCCAATGAGTATTCCCTTGATACTTGTAGAGTCCAACTTCTTTCGCATGTCTTTTGGAACATGGATATATGTTGAAATTCCAAAGATTCGGAGGTGATCCACACTTGACTTCTTTCCTGCAAATACTTCTTTGTGTTTTGTATTATCAAGACTCTTATGAGGACTCCTATTTTGAATGTACACGACTGTCATTGCTTCTCCCCATAAGAATTTTGGTAGGTCTTGATCAAGGAGCATAGTTCGAATGCCTTCTTCAATTGACCTGTTGACTACTACGTGTCAATTACCCATAGCAGTACACCCCCTTTTTCGCAAAAGGGATAGCGCTTGATCGACGTGTCTGTGCCATTCGATAGTCATCATCAACCCAATCATGTTATGTTGTAAACCCAGTCTGCATGTGTAAATTGTAAAAAATCTTAGCAGATCTGAGTCATGTATGTCAATTGCCTAGGCAAACCTATTTTTTTAGTGATAATTTACGTTCCGGAAGGTTTTTTGTCTCACTGATCCATGATCGGCAGAGTTTTCCTTCAGCCTAACCCCAAAGCCAGAATGGATTTTGTCATTAAAATCTTAGGGGAATCTTAGTGTGCCTCGAGTCTATGTAAAAGTAATTGGGAAATAGTTCTAACTATTTGGTTAGGTTATTACAAATTTCTTGATCTGCTAGATTATATTTGTGTCGCAGAGCTAGGTGGTCTATGAGGGTCTATGTCAAATGGGTTTTCCCCCTTGAAATGTAAAATTGTAAAAGTCATGATGTAAAGTGTCTTGAGAGTTAGAAAATGTTTTATCTCGTCATAAGTCCTAAGTCCTAGGTCCTAGGTGATTTTTCCAAAGGCTAAGTTCGAGGATAAAAAAATAAAAAATAAAAAATAATAAAATTAAAAAAATTAAAATAAAATAAATTAAAAAATAAATAAAATTTTTTGAAAAATAAAAAATAAGTCAAAAATTTGAAAAAATAAATGCAAAATTTTAATTTTTTAATATATTAAAATGCATTAAAAATTTCAACGGATGAGATTAAAAGAGATTTTGATCCTCATCGACGGTCGAGATCATTTGACATGGATCAATCGAACTAGCCGTTAGGAAATTTTCCTTTAAATAGGGTGTCAGGGGTCATTTGAGATCATTCGATCTGTGAGTTTTGTGCTAAAGAGAGCTCTCTTGTAGTCATTTTTTGTGCAATAAAGAAAGACTTTGGGGTTGAAAATCTTGCTGGTGTTACTCTTCTAGAAATGCTGTAAGATGTTTTATTTTTCTGCATAATTTTATTTTTAGCGATTGATGATAGCTTGATGAAGATTGATTTAGGCATAGGTATCTTGTCTGATCTCTGGGGTTTGAATGATAGTTTAATTTCTGAATATAATGGTAGGTATCTCCATTTGATTTGAATTTCACTATTGTTTTCTCCCTCTATGTTAATGGTTGATTTAAGCTATGGAAAATATCCTTAATTTTGAGTTTACTGGGCATTAGGGGAAGTTCTCGGCTGAACCAGCCAACTCCCGTATTGTGTTTTCTGAAAGAGCCCAACCAGTTTTTGATCCCGGGCTTATCATTTTAATTTTTTTTTATGAATGCATGAAGGGTTTTCTGAAGCATCTCACATTAAATGTAAAATACTGAAAATATTTCTGTGGCATATTGACAAATCTGGCTAGTTAGAGCCTCTAATTTGTAATTACTGTAATTATTTAGCTGGTTTTTGTTAGGGTTTTAGGTTTCTTCCTTGCACATTTTATTTCTGGGTGTTCGGTTTTTGCAGGTTGCAGGTTGGAAGAAAACAGTTTATCTGAAGCCAGATCTAGGCCCTGGAGGGTAAGATCTGACTTCAGGTTCAGCTCTGGCAGAAATATTTACTTCATATCTGGAAAATTTTGTAGGGTTTTCATCAGACAATCTGAAGCAGTTAATTCAAAATTTTAAGAGCCCTCGTAAATTTTAAGAGGGTTTTCCAGTCCATTTGTTTGCTCTCTGGGGTTTCATTATTCACAAGAAATTTTTTCGAATTTTTTTATGTGCTGCCCTGGGCCTGCAACAAACCCTTAGTCTTCACGCTGCTATCTTTCTGTTAAGCTCCTTCCCTCAACTATCTTCCCACGCTATCTTTTCGTCACATCCGCTCCACGCAACCATCTTCTTCTGCCGTTGAATTTCCTAGACCGTGGGTAGTTTTCCCTCCCAACGCTGCTCGTTTCAATTCTTTCCGTAAAACAAAATAAAAAAAAAATTACTGCCATCTCCATCATCACTGCGTCCTCATTGAAAATTTCCATCGAGCTGCATGTACTGTCTCCCTGCAAGCGAAATTGTCAAAAATTTTCTAGCTCCACGCTGCTATTTCACGCTGCAAGCCAAACCCTTCCCACCGTAGCCTCTGCTATCCCATTCTCCTTTGCTGTTCCACGCATTTTTTTCTGCATCCACTACGTTCATTAGCTCATCCGTTTCACTTGTACGCTGCCTCCATCAACGCTGACCTGCGGTTCCCTCTTGGCTGCTTGCTGCCATTGCTCGTCTGCTCTCCCGAAACCCCACACTAACCTGCAAGCTTGTATCTGCTGTCCATCCGCTGCCCTTCTTGCAGTCATACCCTCGCCGCCGTCAATCTGCAACAGCAAAACACCAAACGCCAAGCAATGTACATATGCGTAAGCAATAAAATAAAAAAGGGAAAATTCGATTTTTTTAGGTTTTGAATTGTATGAAGTTAGCGTTGGATTTATTTAGATCTAAATTTTAGCTTTTGGATTTTATAAATTTCATTTTTTGCATATATTAGATCAGGTTTTAATTTTTATGTAGCTTATAGTCTTTAGTTATAGTTTAATTTCAGTTTGTTTTATTTAAATTTTGAATTTAAAAATATAAAAAATCATAAATAGGTTAAAAATAAAAAGGTTCTTTTTCATTTTTTCCTTTTTTTTGGAATCTTAGTTTAGAATAGATTTTAGCTTTATTCTGAATTTTAATTTTAAAATTTAAAAAATAAAAAAAGTTCTTTTAGGATTTAGTTTAGTTTAGTTTCTGCTTAGAATAGTTTTGTTTTATTTTTTATTTCATCATGAAAAAAAAAAAAATAAAACGTTAGTCTTTAGGATTATTAGATTTACATTTTATTATTTAGACTTAGTTTTTTTTATTTTATTTTTAATATATATATTATATATATATATATATATATATATATATATATATATATATATATAGATTTTTTTTTGAAAAGCTTAACTAAAAATTGAAAATTCATTTTTTGGTGACTTTTGTGGTATCTATGTTCCACTTCTCTATAGTTGAATGCACTTAAATGTTTATTTAAAATTAGCTATATGAAAGTTGTAACTGGTCAACATTTAAATTTAGCATTTGATTTTTCTTGAAGTTTAATTGCTGGAACATTGTTAAAGCATTGTGCATTTATTGACTATCTTGCATTGCTTGGGTTATTTGATGATAAATGAATATTTTACAATGTTCATATTTCTACAACATATAATAAATAATCATCTAATAATTAACTCCAAAAGGCATTGGTACATTAATTTCTAAAATCAATCAGGTGCTAAATTGCCTTGATGTGTCTCCCAACCCAACTGGTCCATAATTGGTCTTCCTTTATCCCATAGGGTCTACCCCCCTTAGCCTCGGGAGACGGCTTAAACAGAGAGATCGGGGATCAGGTTGACAACCCCCGGTCTGAGCGTTGTTGCGCTGCCCAGACAATCTGTGCGACAACATTTTTGGGCGCCGTTGTCGGGGATACAGTTTTTCTGTCCCTGGTGTTTCAACGACAATCATTCTTCTCATTTCTCATCTGTTCATTTCAGCCAACAATGACAACATTTTTTGGCGCCATGGCCGGGGAAATTTTATTCTCGGCGTTTCAACAACATTCATCTTCTCATTTCTCATCATTCTTTCATCTTTCTCATCTCTCATTTGAACTGGCAGATTCAACATTTTTTGGCATCATTTGGATCTTTTCATCACCTCATCTTTCGTCATATCAGCACCTACTCTTCAGTTTGTTTCTTCTTTGGGTGGCGACTCCATTTCTTTTCATTTATTTTTCCCAGACAAGAAGCCTCCTTCATATCAGCTTGTTTGTTGCTTTTTGGATCTTAGAATTAAATTCATTGTTCAAGTGGCGACTTCACTTCTTTCATCTCTTGATTTTCTTGAGCAGAGATCTCTTTCTATCATCCATTTGGTTCCTCGTTATTCATCATGGATTATTCGTTTAAACCATGCCATTTTACTGATGATCTCCATGATTTTCCGGAAGTGGCCATTTCTAAATTACCTTTGTTCTCGGGTGGTGATTCAGTCACTGTTAGAAGGCATTTATGGAGTTTTTATCGTATAACGTTCATATATTGTAGATCTCCTCAGTATGATCATGAAGATGTCAAAATGCGTCTATTTGTCCTTTCTTTAGGGGGTGATGGTTTGAATTGGTTTAATAATTGTTCTGAAGACTCTTTCACTTCTTTACAAGACATTTTCAATGCTTTTAAAGATAGATATGGTTATCTAGATAGCTTGCCTTGTGCCCCTAAAATTGTGCAACAAAATGAAAGTAATTTTATAAAAGGTCCAACTGTCGATGAAAGATTTCAAGACAATTCTTCATATCAGAATGTGCCATCCACCTGTACCGTTGCAGATCAAATCCATGATAGTGGAAAAGCGGGGACAAATTGTAAAAATAGTGTTGACAATGAAAAGGAAGATCAGAAGCAAATTATACAAGAACTAATGCGGCTGGTAAAAAATATGGAGATCAATCAAACTAATTACGCCAATGATGTGAGAACTTTTGCACCCACATGGAAAAATGTAATAAGGAGATGGAGATCATGAAAATTAAACACTCTTATCACGTAACTGACATGCAAAGTCAACATGCTAAGGAAATGGAGACCATGAAAGCTAATCATGACAGGGAAATTAATTTTATGCAAAGCAAGTTATCAGGCTTAGAGGAAAATATGACGATCATGGAATTCGATTACAATAATCAGTTAGCTACGATGCAAGCAAATCATAAGAAAGAGATAAACTTTATGCAACATTGTTTGATGACCATAAAGGCAAAGGACGATAAAGTAATAAAAGATATGGAAGCTAATCAGATATGTCTTCAGAATAAGTTACTGACCATGGAAGATGACCATGCCAGGGAAATCAGTGCAATAAAGGTTGAACACTCTAGTTAGATGAATGCCATTAAAATACAGGTTCAGAAATTTCAACAACGGTCGGAGGATAAAAGAAACTAGGGAACGTCAATAGATCAAAGGCCTCCTTATCTACTGGAACAAGCTCCATATTATTATGAGGTCCTTTGTTCCATTGAAAAGTGGATAATCGAAGGTGACTTGGATAAAAGGGAAATTAATAATCAGGTTGATGCTCACACAGTTAATCCACCAGTGATAGAAGATCAAGTTATAAATCATAGCACCTGTGAAATTGATCCATCATCCTTGACAGGGCAGATGTAGAATGAAGAAAGACATGTCACGCATATCTTACATACTTCATCTGAGAGCTTTGAAGCAGAAAGTTTCACGTCATCAGTGATACAACCTGCCACAAGAATAAACGCAAGAGAAAGAGAACGAGAAGAAGATTTGATGCATCAGATGGCCACGAACAACTTGATTTTCGGATAGGAAAAAGTCCTACCATATGCAGAATTGGACATTGCACATCTGACAAGCAGTCAACAGATTTGCCTGAAAGCAGGCAAATGCTCAATATACACTATATTGAACACATCTGATGCCATGGAGCATCCTCTGTATTTCTAACTCTACTCCTTGTTTTTTCAACATTTTCATTTCTATTTTAGGATTAGATTTACTTTTCATGTAACTAGATAGTTAATAAATGAAGAGCTTATATCTTTTCTGCGCTTAATGTTATATGATGATTTTTGGATGGACGCTACTTATGTTTTGTTGTGTGTTGTGTGGATGTAGATTCTGGATTCTCACATTCCTACAATGCAGCAACGTGTCCCCAAGTAGAGCCAGATGTTGACCACTACGTGTCAACTACCCATAGCAGTGCGCCCTCTTTTTTCGCAAAAGGGATAACGCTTGATCGACGTGTCCGTGCCATTCGACAGTCATCATCAGCTTGATCATGTTATATTGTAAACCCAGTCTGCATGTGTAAATTGTAAATAATCTTAGCAGATTTGAGTCATGTATGTAAATTGCCTAGGCAAACCTAATTTTCTAGAGATAATCTACGTTCTAGAAGGTTTTTTGTTTCACCGATCCATGATTGACAGAGTTTTCCTTCAGCCTAACCCCAAAGCCGGAATGGATTTTGTCATTAGAATCTTAGGGGAATTCTAGTGTGCTTCGAGTCTATGTAAAAGTAATTTGGAAATAATTCTAACTATTTGGTTAGGTTATTACAATTTCTTAATCTGCTAGATTATATTTGTGTCGCAGAGCTGGGTGGTCTATGAGGGTTTATGTCAAATGGGTTTTCCCCCTTGAGATGTAAAATTGTAAAAGTTATGATGTAAAGTGTCTTGAGGGTTAGAAAATGTTTTATCCCCTCATAAGTCTTAAGTCCTAGGTCCTAGGTGATTTTTCCAAAGGCTAAGTTCGAGGATCTAAAAATAATAATAATAAAAATAATTAAAATAAAAATTAAATAATGAAAATTTTGAAAATAAATAAGTCAAAGTTTAGAACATAAATGCAAAATTTTTATTTTAAATATTAAAATGCATTAAAAATTTCGACGGATGAGATTAAAAGAGATTTTGATCCTCATTGACGGTCGAGATCATTTGACATGGATCACTCGAACTAGCCGTTAGGAATTTTTCCTTTAAATAGGGTGTTAGGGGTCATTTGAGATCATTCGATCTGTGAGTCTTGTGCTAAAAAAAGCTCTCTTGTAGTCATTTTTTGTGCAATAAAGAAAGACTTTGGGGTTGAAAATATTGTTGGTGTTACTCTTCTAGAAACGCTGTAAGATGTTTCATTTTTCTGCATAATTTTATTTTCAGCCATTCATGATAGCTTGATAAAAATTGATTTAGGCATAGGTATCTTGTCTGATCTCTGGTGTTTGAATGATAGTTTAATTTCTGAATATAATTGCCGGTATCTCCATTTGATCTGAATTTCACTATTGTTTTTTCCCTCTATGTTAATGGTTGATTTAAGCTGTGTAGGATATCCTTAATTTTGAATTTATCGGGCGTTAGGGGAAGTTCTCGGCTGAACCAACCAACTCCGGGATTGTGTTTTCTGAAAGAG
The DNA here is from genome assembly GCA_000404065.3 of Pinus taeda. Taxonomy (NCBI): domain Eukaryota; kingdom Viridiplantae; phylum Streptophyta; class Pinopsida; order Pinales; family Pinaceae; genus Pinus; species Pinus taeda. Next base: position 461,806 of record APFE031528270.1, read on the forward strand.
CCCAGCGAGTTTTTGATTCCAGGCTTATCATTTGAATTTTTTTTTTATGAATGCATGAAGGGTTTTTTGAAGCATCTCATATTAAATTTAAAATTCTGAAAATATTTCTGTGGCATATTGACAAATTTGGCTAGTTAGAGCCTCTAATTTGTAATTACTGTAATTATTTAGCTGGTTTTTGTTAGGGTTTTAGGTTTCTTCCTCTGGGTTTTCGGTTTTTGCAAGTTGGAAGAAAATAGTTTATCTGAAGCCAGATCTAGGCCTTGGAGGGTAAGATCTAGCCTCAAGTTTAGCTCTGGCATGAATATTTACTTCATATTTGGAAAATTTTGCAGGGTTTTCATCAGACAATCTGAAGTAGTTGATTCAAAATTTTAAGAGCCCTGGTAAATTTTAAGAGGGTTTTCCAATCCATTTGTCTGCTGTCTGGGGTTGCATTATTCATAGGAATTTTTTTCGAAAATTTTTATGTGCTGCCCTGAGCTTGCAACAAATCCTCAGTCTTCACGTTGCTATCTTTCTGCTTAGCTCCTTCGCTCAGCTATTTGCCCACGCTATCTTTTCCTCACATCCGCTCCATGCAACCATCTTCTTTTGCCATTGAATTTCCGAGACCGTGGGCAATTTTCCCTCCCAGTCCTGATCGTTTCAGTTCTTTCCGTAAAACAAAATATATTTTTTTTTTACTGCCATCTCCATCATCCCTGCGTCCTCATTGAAAATCTCCATCGAGCTGCATGTATTGTCTTCTTGCAAGCGAAATTATCAAAAATTTTCCAGCTCCACACTGCTATTTCAAGCTGCAAGCCAAACCCTTCCCACCGTAGCCTCTGCTATCCCATTCTTCTTTGCTGTTCCACGCATTTTTTTTGCATCCACTACTTTCATCAGCTCATCCGTTTCACTTGTACGCTGCCTCCATCCATTGCCCTTCTTGCAGTCATACCCTTCCCGCTGTTAATCTGCAACAACAAAACACCAAACGCCAAGCAATGTACATATGCTTAGGCAGTAAAATAAAAAAGGGAAAATTCAATTTTTTTTAGGTTTTGAATTGTATGGAGTTACTGTTGGATTTATTTAGATCTAAATTTTAGCTTTTAGATTTTATAAATTTCATTTTTGCATATATTAGTTTGGTTTTATTTAGCTTATAGTCTTTGTATGTCTTTAGTTGTTTTATTTAAATATTGATTAAACATATAAAAAAATTGATAGTTTAAATAAAAAGGTTCTTTTCTTTTTTGGAATCTTAGTTTTGAATAGTTTTAGCTTATCTATTAATTTTAAATAAAAAATAAAGAATTTTTTGGATTTAGTTTAGTTTATTTCTGGCTTAGACTAGTTTTGTTTTATTTTTTTTCATCATGAAAAAATAAAAAATTAAAAGGTTATTTTTTGGATATTTAGATAATTTTCTTTTTTAGACTTAGTTAGTTTTATTTATTCTTAAAATTAAAAATAAAATATATATATATTATATATAAATATATATATTACTATATTATTATATATTATATATATTTTTTTTTGAAAAGCTTAACTAAAAATTGAAAATTCATTTTTTAGTGACTTTTGTGGTATCTATGTTCCACTTCTCTATAGTTAAATGCACTTAAATGTTTATTTAAAGTTAGCTATATGAAAGTGGTAAATGGTCAACATTTAAATTTAGCATTTGATTTTTCTTGAAGTTTAATCGCTGGAACATTGTTAAAGCATTGTGCATTTATTGAATATATTGCATTGCTTGGGTTATTTGATGATAAATGATTATTTTACAAGGTTCATATTTCTGCAACATATAATAAATAATCATTTAATCATTAACTCCAAAAGGCACTGGTACATTAATTTCTAAAATCAATTAGGTGCTAAATTGCCTTGCTGTGTCTCCCAACCCAACTGGTCCATAATTGGTTTTCCTTTATCCCATAGGGTCTACCCCCCTTAGCCTCGGGAGACAGCTTAAACAAAGAGATTGGGGATCAGGGTGATAGTCCCCGGTTTGAGCATTGTCGCGCTGCGCAGATAATCTATGCGACAACATGACCTATTCTTTCTTTCGGCCAATCCATTTTGTTCGGGATAATAGGGAAGATTGAGCTCCCTCTTAATACCTACTTCCTTACAATATGCTATCAATTGCTTAGAAATGTATTCTCCACCATTGTCAGACCTTAGAGTTTTTATCTTTCTTTCGGTTAGGGTTTCCACTTCAGACCTTTCCCAGGCCTCTGACAACATAGCTTTTGTTGTCACCCAATTCTACTACATGAGAAGATGGTTCCTTTGATAGTGTATGAAGTTGTATACTTTCTCCTATCATGTGTCTTGATGCTCCACTATCAATGATCCATGCATTGTCATCATTAAGAGAACTTGTAAGAGTAGCCATGAATCCTTGACTTTTGACCTTGTTGAATAAGTAATGATGACCTTCTTGATCTAGCTTCCAGCAGTGCTGATACCCATTCTTATGTAGTTCATCAAAGAGGGAGAATCCATGCCAACAAAGTGATCTTCTACTTTTCTTGATCTTAGCTCTGATACCATGTTGGAAAATCAATGCAAATAGATTAGGGTTTGATTCTCCTTTATTGATAATTACTTGTGAGTTATGTTGGCTTCTTTTACTTGTTTATTATCTTATTTTTCATCAAGCAATTACGATATTATGTGTGTATGAAGATCACAAAACAAGAGACACAAGATGTAGGCACTATGCCAGGGAAAAACCCCCCTCGAGGGGAAAACTCAATCAAAATTATATTCCTTTCAATAATATTCTTTGAGATTCTTTGCCCTAGACAAAGACCAAACCTTCCCTCCATACCAAGTTAGCGTCCCAGATCTTTGACCTCTTCTCTAGCAACTTTGACTATGTAGCAGCTTCTGACGTCAAACAACAACGGAACTTGGAAGACTTTGATCTCCCAAACTAGGGCACGAAACAGAGAGAGAGAGAGGCACCAAAAGTTCGATTTTCTTCTTTTCTTTAGACTTCACCCAACTTGCACTTCCTTTGGCTTCCTTAGACCCACTTCGCACTTCTCCAACTTCCTTGGAGATATCGAACTAGCTTGAGATGAGATACTCCAAATGAATTCGAATTACTTCTATTTATAGGCTTTAAGGGAGGTCAAATTGGCGTCCTTAGGCCGACTTGGTGTGGAGGGTACATAAATTATATTTGACTCAATGCTAAACCATTTTACATGATTCAAAAGCCTAAGAAGGGTCTCTTTGAAATTTTGAATACAAAATGACTCTATAAACTCAATATTAATCCTAGGAGTCTAGAATAGCGACTTTGACTAATATAATGATGACCCAAGCATGAAACCCATGCTTTAATAAGTGATTGTTACAATAATAAAAATTCTTTTATTTATTCTTTTGACAAGTACATTTCATGATGACCCAAATACATTAATGAAGACCAAACCTAGTTACATTTTCCAACAAGAAGTTGACTCCATAAGGCACTAGTCTCACAATTCAATTCAATATAATCATTCATGATGACCCAAATACATTAATGAAGACCAAACCTAGTTACATTTTCCAACGAGAAGTTGACTCCATAAGGCACTAATATAATGATGACCCAAGCATGAAACCCATATCACTAAAAAAGTTGAAAGATCAATGAAACCCTAAATCCTATGATGTTTGCTCTGCTTAACATATGAAGGAAGGGACAATAAGACACTAAAGGAGGCCTTAGAAGCCCTGGCATGTTGACCGTGTAAGGGTTGTAGGGTCTCAAGTAAATGCAAGATTTTTCAGTGGCGTTGCCTGAGGTTATTGAACAAATGTCTGTGTAATTGGGCAAAAAGAAGGGTTGTGAGTAGAAGAGCAAGAGGAAATTTGTTCACGGAGTTTTGAGTAGTGTTTTAGAGTAGCCCTAGTATAGTGTTTGCTGGTGCAAACATTTGTTAAGAGGGCTACTCGTTTGATTGCCCTAAGTGCAGTCCTTTGGTAAAGAAAAAGGGTAGCTGGTGGGCAATGTTGTCAAACCCTAGTTCTGTAACCTTTGGAGCAGCAACGAGATGGATAATGAGTAGATCTGAAGGCCCTAAGGGGGGTGACAAGAGCAGCTGATTTGTCACAAGGTTAGGGAAGTCTTAGTAGCCATAGGAACAATCTTCTGAAATGATTGAAAGAATAGCTAATGGGCAGATCTGGAGAATGCAGTAGATGAAGGAATCACGATTTGTTAAGAAGCAAATATGGAGTCCCAGTTCAAGAGTTGCAAGATGAGGAAACTCAGTGATAAGAGGGCTAGTTGAGGAAGCTACAATAATAACAGGTAGCTGATGTAAGGGAAGTAGGAATACTTCTAACAAAAGCTGAGGCTTGTTGTTGATAAGACACCATCTGAGACTAGAACACTTAGCTGAGCTACAAAAACTAACAGGGACTAAAAGGACTTCCATGGCTGCCCCCCAAAGTGCCTTTGAGATACCAACTAACCAACACTTGTACATCAATCAACCTTCATGACCACATAGAACAAAATCATCACCCTTTTGCCTCATTAGGATGGTCACATCCAGCCCAAAGAGACATAGGGTACCCTGCAGAGAATCTGAGGTGTAACACTCGCCTTGTAAATGTGTGTTATTTCTCTTTTGTGCATTCATTGTACTGTGATTTACCATCTATGAATTCAATAGTATAATGCTTCTGGTAATGGCCTCAAAGATTACTAGTTTGGAGAGGAAGTCTTCCAACAGTAATTGTTGATAGATTTCCTATTTTAAAAGGACTGAAGGAACCTATGGATTGTAATCGTATATTCGTGTATTGTTCTCTATGATTAAGTCAACGGGTGATATTTAGTGATAATTACATCTAGGTCATGACAATTGTTTTGTGTTGCTTTAGACAATTAGCTTCTCAACACTTATAAGCCCTTTGGTAAGATGTCTGTTTGTAGTGCATCTTGTTTAACTTTTGTTTTTCTTCTCTGTAGTGGATCTTTAGTGTTATTGCTAGTGAGGTTAAATAAATGGTGTCTTATCACAATCATATTTTCTTAGGTAATGCATCTTTGATGTTAGTGATATGGGTGAAAATAGTTGATAGCGTATCATAGTTGTACTTTTTTTCCAGGTATGTAGAAGGGGGAATGGGTGCTGTGTCTAGTTCAATTGCAAAATCTGCAAGTGAAGCTGGAGCTGTTTTGGCTTCTAATGCTGAGGTATCATTTTCCAAAATTCTAACCATGAATTATAATTTTTTCCTTGCCTATAATGCTTTGACAACAAATTAAGGAAAGAAGATGAGCCAAGATCAAAAAAGGTCCAATAAGATGTTTAAAACTATATTTGTTTGAAAACGTTAAGAGAGGAAGCCTTTAAAAGGATAAATATAATAATATGTGAATGATGATAAATGGTAACTTGAAGCAGCAAGATTCAATTTTTAACCAGTTATAGATCATCATGTTTTCAAATCAAACCTTACTGCCAGTCTTCTAAGAATTTTTGTATTGTAAAAAAAAGAAACCCACTGGCTATGCAAGTCTAGTTGTCAGAATTTAATTACAAGATAATGCTTGGAGACTAATTCTTATTTTTTTGTGGTTCTCTTTTGGTGGGGTCCAGGTATATTAGAAGCCCTTTGTCACTTCTTCAACATGTCATAATTGTACCACGCTGATCCCATGGTCTGAAATGTGTTCCTTTTCCTTGATTCTAAGCTAGTGTTATCAGAACTCGACCAGTCACCAATCTCTCGACCCCAAAAATGTGAACCAGACTGGGACTGGAAAAAAGTTGGATCAAAAGACTGATCAACGAAAAAATACATAAAACATTCAAATTTTGGAAACAAACATATATATTCATGTTGTGACTGTTGAATTTTTGTTGCTATGGTTGGTCTTCATAATTTGTTTTAGCCCTCCAAATAAAAGAAAATGATAAATATGAAAGTGACTTTCAAGTCGGCTTCAAGAGAGGGAAAATGAATTTTGAAATTCAAATTATTCTTGCCTCCAAAATCAAGTCGGCCAGCACCAAATGTGCAAGTCGGCCTGACCCTTTGACACATCTATTTGGGCTCATCGATTTACTATATAAAGGCACCCATCTTCCTCATCAAAGGAGATAATTCGGATGACCATCTCTACTGTCTCTGTTCACACGCGTGAGAATAGGATGACCATCTCCTATTGTCTCTGTTCACACGTGTGAGAATAAGAGGACGAATCTGAGGCAGAATAAGAGGACGAATCTGAGGCAGACTTGAAGAACAAATCTGAAGTAGACCGAAATTTCTGAAGAAAGTGTAGGAGGCCGAATTTGTATCTGGCTGAGCAGATTTTCCCTAGGTATGCTTGTGGTCAGTTTGACTTTGTTTTTGACTGGAAGATCATATTGTATCTCTTGTTGAATTAGATAATTTCTCTAAGAAAAGGTTGCTGGCTTTTTTTTCTAGAAAAGAGTTTTCCTAGGTTAAAGTTTGTCTCGTCTCTTCATGATCCTACTGTCTTTATTGTTTTACTGTTGAAGATTTTCTGTGTATAATTGCTTAATGATGAGTGTGACACATGATATATTAATGAAGAAATCATTGGAAGTAATTATCAGTCTAGGAAATCATGAAAAATCAACATGGTATCAGAGCTAACGTTAAAGAGCAGCCTTGAAGAACCCAAGTATCAGAGGGCTGAGGTTCTAGAAATGCCCTAGCCCAAAAGTCTGTGTTAAATTATGGTATGTTCTTATGCTTAGAGCAATTTACTTCAATTCTTCTTATTAGCCCAATGTCAATTCTCAGTATAGTAATCACATTAACATATAAGTAAAATGCTGATAGAACATAAATAAAATCGACAGAAGACAAGCCAAGACAAGAGACACAAGATGTGGCAGCTAGCCAAGGACAAACCCTAATGCGGGGAAACCCTTTGATCAATTCTTCTATATTCTTCAATAATTCAGCAGAGAGAGAGAGTACAATATCACAAATCTGTTATTTACAACATCAGTATAATTCAAATCAGCAAGGTCAAAGCTGGTCAAACAGCTCACCAATGACCTTAAGATATCCTAGGAGAACTCGGCTTCCAACAGCAAGTATGTGCAGCCCAAAAACAGTCCAAGTAAGAGGGACAAATCAGCAATGAATGCTACAACAACCTGCAGCCAACCCTAACCAGTCAACACTATCCCAAATCAACTCTCCAAAAGTCAATGCAGGCTGTCCAGCACTTCGTTTAGCCTAGGAGAGGCTGCCCATGCAAAGCCGCAGTCAAGGAAGGTAAAACACTGGTCAAAGCAGGCCTAAATCACCCCAAACAAGATGGCTATACCCTCCTGCGTTCTCGCTGCCCTAACTGCGTCCTCTCAGTGATGCCCTAGAGATCCGCGTCCTTCTTGAAAGCTGCCCAAGAGATCTGCGTTGAAGTTTCTAAGTCCGACAGTTAGAAACCCTCCATGTATTTTCTGATTTATTCCTTCCTATTTGTTCTGATTAATTAACAAGTTATTTACCATGTAAATACTGAAAATAAACACAAGTACATGCTCAACACATTACAGATCATCAACTGAAGGAAACATAAACAAGCACACAAATGACACCATTATTTTTGGACTAATGTCCCCGGAAAAACCTAATGCGGGAAAATCGGTGCAACTATCTGACGATTTGATTTATTAAGCAGTTTTAGAATACAATCTGGGCACCAATTCAGCTCACCTAACAGAGAAAAGTCTTGGCAGTTGTACCTTTCCTTCGGAGGCAGATGCTCCGGCTAAAACCCCGGATAAACACTCTGGCAACTCCTTAGCTCCAATCTTCCCCACGAAAAACCCCAGCGTCAGCCTCTAGGGATTGTGTTAGCCACTTTTGCCCTCTGCGTCAGCGTTCCTGGCAGTTCCAGCAGTTCCCGGTAGTTCTGACTGTTTCCGGCAGTTCCGACTTCTGCCCTCTGCGTCAACTTTCCTGGCAGTTCTGGCTGTTCCCGACAGTCTCGGCTTCTGCCCTATGCGTCAGCTTTCCCAACAGTTTCGGTTGTTCCTGGCAGTTCTGGATTCTTCCCTATGCGTCAGTTTTCTAGGCAGTTCCGACAGTTCCGACTTCTGCCCTCTACGTCATCTTTCTTGGCAGTTCTTGACAGTTTTGGCTTCTGCCCTCTGCGCTAGCTTTCTTGACAGTTTTGGCAGTTCCCAGCAGTTCTGGTTGTTCTCGGCAGTTCCGGCTTCTGCCCTCTACGTCAGCTTTCTTGGCTGCCGCGCTAATCCTCCTGGCACTACCTCTGCCTCTTTGTTTCTGTATTCACTGCCCCTTAGCTGCAACTCTAGATCACTCTCTCAACTTTCTTAGCAAACCCAGCCCCAGAAAGTCGAAATCTTGATCTCTTGGTGTGTTCTCCAAGTGACCCTCAAGCTTCCTCTTATACTTTTCTCGTTGACAAATCAATGGCCGAGATTAAGTCCCTAATCAACGACTAAGATTAGATTTGGCATGATCTATGACTTTTGGACCATTCTAACACATCGACACAATTATTTTTGGACAATTGTCCCTAGAAAAACCCAATGCGGGAAAACCGGTGCAGCAGATGAGGGATTTATTAATCTTCACTAGCAATTGCTTTTACAAGGAATAATTTTTAAAGTGAACTAAAAGAAAACACCTGAGACTTTCCCTCTGAGACTATCTGACACTTTGGAGACCTTGCTTCCACTTCACCGTCACCCCTGCATCACTTTGATTGACCCAACGTGGCTTAGCGTACCTTTGCGTCAGCCTGCGTAGGCCCTGCGTCTCTCCTTCTGCATTGTCTTACACTGCCCCTGCGTCACCTCCTCCTCGATCTCTACTTGCTGTTGAAGCCCTTCTCTTCCTCCATGTTGCAACTCCCTTTGAAATCAATTTCCTCTTCCTTGAGAATCGAATTTCCTTGAGATACTGAGTATTTGCTGGTGTGTCTCCAAATGACCCTCAAGTCTTCTCTTATACTTTTCTTGTTGATGAATCAACGACCGAGATTAGGTCCCTAATCAACGGCTAAGATTAAAACATGCTTGATCCTCGTCTGTTAGAAGTTTCTCATCCTTATCTTCATTAATATCCATTAATATTTTTATTTTCCTAAGTTTAGACTTAGGAACCCATTAAAAATATTAATTATTCTAATAACTCCTCATCTGGATGGAATTTCTCAAAACGATTTCTGGGTCTTGGAGAGCTCATGTGCCTTAGCCTCTCTAAATTTCAAGGCTAGAGCACATCCAATGCTACCACAAATCAACACTGTCCCATCTATATTTAGTACAACAAGAAAAGTTACACATGAAAGATTTGATGATCGTATTTGTCAGAGGGTGAAGACCTAAAAGTTTTTGAATTTGGCTTATGGTTCAAAAGTTCGATAAGGCCTAAAGGCAGAATAAGGCCTGCTAAGGGAAATGGACCAAGCGTGTTTGGTATTCTGAAGTATGATGGGTTGGATTGAATTGTAGGGACATTCCCTTTGGTTACATTATATTGCAAGATATGTGCTCAAAAGTAGAGTTTAAAGTTATAGAGATCTAAACCTCTAATGCCATACACCTTGTACTTCTGCAGAAATACCTTGTATGACTAATAAAGGGTTCTTGTCAAGGATGCAAAAGATGCTTTACATTGTACTGGTGTGATAATGACTGTATTGGCCGAGATATGTTGTTGGTATTAGGATTCCATTGCTTGAGTCTAGCGGTTGCTAGAATATGTTAGTATATGGCAAAGTTTTCCTTCAAATTATTTGAGATATGGTCAAGTAAGATACTCCAAAGAAGAAAGGTTTCTTCACTTATAATGCTAGGGGATTCACAATAGGATATTGGACTTACAAATGATGTTAATAAGATTTAGGTGTCTTAGGGTTTGTAAACCCTAAAAGACAAGAAGTTTTGAGAAGAACTAGGGTTTGTGCCTAGAACTAAACCTAAATCAATGTTTCCGCTGAAAGAAGAAACCCTAGCTCATGTAAGAAAGGAAAGGAGAGCAACATGCTAATGATGAGAATGAGGTTGACGAGTTTGCAAATGGATTTCATTTATGCAAGAAAGAAAGGATCAAGAGGGAGTTGTCAATTCCCTACAATCCTCAAAGATAAGTACTTCATATCTTTCTTCCTTGATTGTTATCATTTCATTTTTTGGTCAGCCTCTTGTCTTTGTATCTTCTGCTGGGTTATAATCATTCTTCTATGGGCCTCCTAGTGAGGATTGTAACCACATCGTGAAGGTTGCCAAGGCTCTGGTAGCAGGCGGAAGTATTGGAAGAACGAAGCAAAATTTGTGGCAAGAGGATTCTCCCAGGGTTAGTAATTTGTGGAGAGAGAAATTGTAATGGCACCTGTTACTCCTATCGCCTTACCTACAGGTCAGTGAGAAAAACCTTCAATCCCACAAGGTGTGGTTGGTGGTAGGGAACTCAGAGAAGGGGTTGTCATACTAATCCCAACTCTCTCTGTTTAAGCTATCTCCTAGGTTAGCTAAGGGGGGTGGTCCCTAAAGGAAAATTAACTTAAAGATGTGAGTTTCTAGGAGAGTGTCATAGTGTTATGGATTACTCTTAGAGATTTATAAGCAAATGTGATATGAACAATATGACATCAAATAATTATGACAACCGTCAATACATGAGCATTCAACTAGTGCCTTCAAATAAATTGCTCTAAAATGAAATTATATTAGCTTAAATGAGGTGAAATGCTTTCAAATGGAAAGCAAAAGTAATCCTGAAAAGTGAAATAAGAAACTGTTAACACAAGATACTATAAATGCAAGATATAAGAATGCTTTTAAGATAAACAAATTTATGAATCAAAGCATATGAAACTATCTTGCCCAGAAAGAATCAATTAGTAATCTACCTATGATAATGTAAATGAGCTGATAGAAAACAAAAAACTCAAATGTTAGACCAAGATGACAACATGCAATTAAGTTTGCAACCCAAAATAATATGTAATTAAGTTACAAAGGTAAGCTAGTTTCCAAGTACAAGAAAATTAAACTTGTTGCAAAATTAAGAGATTACAATGCTTGCATCCAAAATGCTTTTTGAAATGAGATTTGCATGTGAAACTTTAAACCATCAAGATAACAAAAATTTGAGAATTTTGCAAGTAAAGTAAATGTGATGAAAAAATGCTATTAGTTTATTTTATTAATTAGCTCTAAAACAAGATTGCAATTGAACTTTAATCCCCTGGCCTCACCCTCGTCCAAATATTTAGATATTACAATGAGGAGTCAATAGAGGTAGAGGGTCCCTAAAAAGTCTATTCAACCAACTTAAGTTGGAGGTAAATTTTAGTGATGATTGGGGCATTAAAGTAAATTAACCAAACAATGAAAATTAACTTCAACTTGAAATTTACTTGCTTGACATGAAATATAATGTTACTTTATGGAGAAAATTTGCCGAAATACTTGATGCATGTAAGATGTGTTTAATGTTGAAGCATAAGTAAACTTGGAACTATGTTCAAGCCAAATAAGATCAAGTAAAAAGTGTTTGCATGCAAAAAATCTGAACTTGTTATGGACTTGAAACATGTAGTAAATCAAACTAAAACGAATGCAGAATGAGTGCAATGCATCATTGTGTTAATTCCCCAATGAAATGAAATGCATGCAAATGAAATAAATCAAAAATCAAACCAACAAGCCTCTTCAAAAGGTGGAGCGATAGAGATACCAATGGGTAAAACCCATGCTGCCAAATTCAGAAATATTATTAGTTGTTATAAGAAGGAAAACAGTCAAGACAATGAAGTCTTCTCTAAAATCCAAGGAAAGTCTTAACAATTTGACTTCAAACCATAGACCTTTCCACACTGAATTTTTTTGCAATTTGAGGCCCAAATATGCTCAACAAAATCAGATTTTGAAGAAGGAGAAGAGAGGATAAGCCTCCTCTATGGCCACGGTCAAGAGAGAGAAAGAGATGACCAAAAGAACTCGGCTTCCCTCAAGAAGAACACGACCTCCCTCAAGAAGAACACGACTTTGTCCAATAAGAACTTAGCCTAAAGGTGGAAGTAGTTACTAAATTCGAGCCCCAAGGTCCTGCATGAAAACTTGTAAGTAGTTTTTTGATGATGAATCCCGCAAGTAGTTGTAAGAGAATAGGTTAGAAATGGCTACAACAATACAACAAATATTAGCTTAGGAAAAATACAAAATAATCTACAAGAGGCTAGGGAAAAGAGTATGAACAAACTCTCCTCTGTGACTAGCCATGACTTGGCTCTTTGAAATAGCCAGATATTGATAAATGAAATGCAATATGTGAACAATAAAATTTTTAATGTGATTTTGATGCAATAAATAAGAGCCTAAAACTTATAAAAATGTCTGCAAGACAAATTGAAATAGATGAGACTTTAGAATTTAACGCATGCGGGTTTTCCTTGAATATTTTCAAGAGTGGGTTGGTTCTTTTAAGAACTTCTCCTCACACTTCAAAGCTTGACCAAAGAATGATTCCTCTACAAACTTCACCGCAACTCACTAGATCCACATGAAATTAAATAAGTGCAATGGAAGGAATTCTTAGAGATATTTGAAATCAACTAGAAGGTTTCTTTTCCTAAAGAAGTTCAGTAATTCTTATGCTAATATGAGATAGTTGCATACTAACATAACTTGAAACAATCAAAAGCATGAAGAAATAAATAGAAGCATAACAACAAGTCAAAAATTTATCACATATGCAAGGAGAAGAACACTATCACATGTTACCCCAAAGACTGTTGTATTATATTGCAAGTAGTGAATACAATTCTGCAGTGTCTCCTAAAGCCCAATAGCTCGTATTACATCATACCATATGAGAGCCCATAGGCTCATTATATAGAGAGTTGGGAGCAAATCCCAAGGAAAAATACATGTGAGAACTGAACTTGGAGCAAATCCCAAGAAAGAGCAAGTTGAGTTCCAAGTGGAGATGATAGAGACACTAAGGCAAATCAAATTCCTCATGTGGCACCCAAAGAAAATCGATTTCTCTATATGGCATAGTGAACATATCCATGAGTAAACCCAAGCAATGAGATAAATCCTGTCAAACCAAATCAAACTCGAACCAAGTGTTGCCACTTCAGATGATGATCTGTGCAGATCCCTAGGAATTGTGTGATCTCCTCTAAGTGAAACTCGTAATTCTCCATGTGAAGTGCTAAATGTAAAAACGCTGGAGTTAACAGTGAGAGAAGGCCCCACGAAATCCTCAGTCTAAATATTCCATAGAATATTCCTTTAGTATATGAGTTCCTCTAATAAATTTGATTTTCTATAATTGCAATTGCTGCTTTATCTTCGGGAAATTCAATTTTGCCAAATAATGGTGTATTTTTGATGCAGTGTGCTCAGTGATCTTCCACATGTTCGTTGACTCAACTCTTTTACTTAAGATAATTTCCAAGTCATTTCCACATCATTCTGTCACATGAAATAATTTACTTCTCTCTATTTTAAAAAATCTAGCCTAATTAAATGCCACAATTTCCACTAAGTTTAGGAAATGTGGGTTTTGAGGGTCCAAAACACATTATTAACCCCTCAAAGTGTGCCATAGTAGAAAGTTGAGGGTGATAGGTGTAATTTTTATTACTCATACCCCATACAACTTCTTTAGACTACACTTATTACAATTCAAATACAATTTTATTTGCAATTTTAGACCTGTGGAAAATCTAAAAAATTAAAAAATGACTACCTAGACCTAACCAAATTCCACGATTTTTTTTGTGTGATCTAGTATGGTAATATACATTGACTCTAGACACTAAGATGTGTTAGGGGCTTAACCTTCAAACTACCACTCTGCATTTGGGGTAAAAAGTGAGTGAAAAAACCCAGAAAATTATTATGCCTCTAAAAAAGAAGGGACAATTAACTAGATAAAAAAAACACTCCAAGGTGTATTCGTTTGTTGATCGAGTCCCAACATCCTAGGCTTGCTACAGACTCAAAACTCATCATTACTAGTATCACTTATTACAATTCTCCGCATGGTGTAGAATCTGGGTATAAGAATACATTATGAGAAATAGAAGTAGAGTTAAAAAACTTTGTTGACTTATAATATCTGATGGTACAAGTGTCCTCTTGATCATCCTTGGGCATGAAGTCTTCATATAATTATTAGATGCCACTCCAGTGGTCAACAACATTTATAATCATACCTGATGTGTGAAAATTTTAAAACTGTTGCAGTGAATGTGGTTATTATTCTCCTATTGTTAAAAGATTATTTCTCTTATATAAATTATATATGAGAAATACTGAATAAACAATACTGGAACTTCACCAAAATTAAATCATAGGAATTGAGAAAATATCACACACAAAATAATAGACACCAATATTTTTGGACAAATTGTCCTTGGAAAAACCTCAGTGTGGGGGAAACCAGTTTTGTAGATGAGGGTTTTATTATTCTTCAGCAAATCAAGGATTACCTAAACTACTTGCCTCTTGTTGGCAAAGCTATGACGATATTTTTCCTTCACTTCTATTGGTCAAATTAAACCTCTGCAAACAAACTCGGCCCTCTGTAGAACTCGCACTTCCCGAGCAACTCGCATTGGCAGACTGGAAATGCGCACAACCTTCTGGAACATGCACTGCCTTTGGAACATTGTTATGGCTTGATATATTGCCTCCAACAACTCTCTAAAGCGAATCGCACTTCCTTTGGTCACTGTCTCCAACAACTAGAAATCAATTTGTAGTAGTGTGGAAAAAGTCTGCAAAAAATCGGGAATAAATCCTAAAACTGCGATTTTTTCAACAAAACGATTTAATCCTCCGATTTTTTGCAGACTTTTTTCAGAAACAAAAAAATCACGATTTATTCGTTATATGCCCGATTTTATCGGGAGTCGAACCAAAAAGTCGGCTGTCTTGAGAGTTGAGACTCATACAAGACTCAAGATTTAGGAGTTGATTCACTATTTTGATATGTGAGATAGCACTAGACTTCATATACATATTATATATTAGCTTTCTTTACATGTTTATGTGGAAATGCATTTATTTGATGTTGTGGATACTCTAGATGTTTAAAAAAAATAAAAAATGAATATTTTTGTGTTTTTTTTACTTTCGCCGACTTTTTCAAAAGACTCTCGACTTTAATGAGTTTTTCAATTTTTGGACCCTTGCCGAATTAATCCCGACTTCGACTTTTTCCACATTGATTTGTAGCTCGAGCAACTCGCATTGGCTAATGTGGCCTCTCTCTGTAGAAATAATTCGGCCTCCTTTCTTCTCTCGGAAAACTGGAATCTCTATGAAGAATTTCTCCAGAAAATCTCTCCTCAATTTCTCCTGCTGAAATCCCACAACTGGTGTCTCCCATGCTATCACTGTGCCCTTGCTACCATTACAAATCGTTGTGTTCGAATGATCTCCAAAGGCCCCATCGTCTCTTATAATCTCTTGTTGAGCAATCAATGACCACGATCTATTCACAATCGATGGCTAAGATCATTTTGACTTAATTCAATCACTTTTCTAGAAGTTACTAGAGAGAAATCGATTTGTCTCAATTAATCTAGATTAATTAACCACTTTTCCTATGTTAGACTTAGGAAAATAGTTAATCTGGATAATTAAATCTAATTAAGACAATTTTCCTTGGAAATTTTTTCTAGGCATTGTAGATAATTAATCCGTTTGTGTTTCTAGCCTCATAGACACCACCTGAGACTAGAACACCTATCCGAGCTACACAAGCTAACACTCGCACTTAGCGAGTAAGGTGTTTTGCATAACTCCCAACTTATCTCTAAAGAAGATCAATCTTGCCTCCCCCAAGGCCTTCATCAGAATGTTTGCTACCTAGTGATTTGTAGGTATATACTGCAGTTGAAATATCCTACACTGTACACAATCCCTAATGAAATTTTATTTGATGTCTATATGCTTAGACCTATCATAAAACATTGGATTCTCAGATAACCTGATGCAACTCTTATTCTCACAACGCATCACTGTCATCCCTACCCTTTGACCAAACAAGGCTACTAACAACTTATGAAGCCAAATGTGTTAGTTTATGTAGCTTAGACAAATGTTCTAATCTTAGATGGTGTCCATGAGGCTAAGGAACACCATGGATTAATTTTCTCCAATACCCATAAAAAGTTTCTAAGGAAAATTACCTTAATGACGAGAATTAATTAGCCAATTTAATAATTTTCCTAACATAGGGAAATGGCGTAATTAATTGAGGTAAATTGATTTTCCTCTAGTGACTACTAGAAAAGTCATTTGATGGGGTTAAGATTATCTTAGCCATCTTTTGAGAATAGGTCGCGACTATTGATTGCTCAACGAGAGATTATAAGAGGAAATCGATAGACATTTGGAGAATCAATGAGAGACAGAAATTTGCAGTAATATTAAGGACGCAGTGATAGGGTGAGGGCACTGATAGATCAAGATCAATAGTGCTTGAAGATTGAATTTCCACAGAAAATTCTTCACAGTGATTTCCAATTTCTTAGAGTTAGAGGGAGATCAATTTTATCTGCAAAGAGAGGGCGAGTTTCTAGCAACACGAATTGACTCAAAAAGGCTAAGTTGTTGGAGCAAGGAGAAATTTGCCAGAGAGATCGATTTGCTTAGAGGAAGCTGAGTTTGCTTGAAGAAGTTAAATTCTAGAGGAGGCCGAGTTTATTTGTAGCCAGTGCGAGTTTGCCAGTGAGGGTTGAGTTTCCGGGGTTGAATGTGTGGTTAGATTCAGTGAGCTAGAGGGAGGCCTAATTGGATTAGAGGGGTCGAGTTGTCTCTGGGAAGCCAAATCGACTTGCAGAAGTGAAGGAAACAATTTTCCTGCGGTTTGCTAATTTACGACAAATAGTAGTAAATTTTCAATCACAGATTTTGCTGAAGAATATATAAAGTAGTCATCTTCAAAACTGGATTTCCCACATTGGGATTTTTCCAGGGACATTTGTCCAAAAATATTGGTGTTCATTATTTGTGTGTGTGCAATAATTTCTCAATTCTTGTGGTGTTAAGTTGCAATACTGTTTTATTCAGTATTTGCCACATACAAATTGCAAAAGATAGATAATCAAATTGATAGGAGAATAATAGCCAGTTCACTGTGATAGTATTAAAATTTGACATGGTATTAGAGCAGATCCGAGGGCAGAAGATGGCTCTTTGCAAGCATGGGAAGACAAAAGTCGAGGGTTTAAAACCTAGTTCATATTCTTCAGTTTATTTGGGTTTCGCTTATTTTACGAAGGTTGAAAATGGCCTTAGTAGGTTTGAGAGATTAGGATAGATTGGATGGAGCCTCAAATTTTGGTGTCTGGAAAGCCAAAATTTCTCTGTTGTTAGAAACTTAGAAGATGTTGATTTCGGGTAGCATCGGATGTGCTCTAGTCACGAAAATATGTGGAGAGACTAAAGCACATGAGATCTCCAATACCCAGAAAGGGTTTGGGCAGATTCTAAACAGTTTGGGAGATATTAAAATAATTAATATTTTTAATGGAGTTCCTAAGTCTAAAGTTAGGGAAATTAAAATATTAATGTGAATTAATATAAAACCAGTGTTAGAATGGTCCAAAAGTCATGGATCAAGCCAGATCTAATCTTAGCTGTTGATTAGAGACTTAATCTCGGATGTTGATTTGTCAACGAGAAAAGTATAAGAGGAGGTTTAAGGGTCACTTGGAGAACACACTAAGGGAGACCAGTCAGTTCAATTTTTGGAGCGGGGTTAGCTGAGAAATTGAACCAGTGGTCTAGTGAGTAGTTAGGAGACAACAAGTACAGAACAGAGAGACGGGATCAAACACTAGAGATCAGCGCAGAGGCAGGAGAGGCAGACGTAGGGCATTTCAGGCAGACGCAGAGGCAGCGGAGACTGCATAGTCATTAATTGGGCCTGTGTGGGTGACGCAGAGAGGTCCAGGGCTGACGCAACCAAGCAGGGGCTGACACAGAGGGTCTGAGAGCCACGTAGAGGTCAGCCGGGCTAACGTTGGGATTGGGTAAGCCAGTTTGGAATCTTGTTGTAATGAAGAATTGTTGAATAATAAAAGCCTCCCTTGCTGCACCGGTTTTCTCACATTGGGTTTTTCCCGGGACTGTTGTCCAAAATAACTGTGTCAATGTGTTACTGTTGATTCTTGTGCATATGCTTGTTTTTGTATTATGGTGTGATATCTGCAGCAGTATTTATTTTAATGTTTATTGAAGTAGTTTCATAAATAACTTACTGTGGAATAAGTAGGAAAAGTAAATCAGTTGCTGCAGTGATAGAATTTTCACATGATATCAGAGCGAGTAATTAGACACAGAAAGGGAAAATCAATTATAGGTCGAGACCATGATGTAGAGGCATCCATGTCAGGGGACTCACACAGATTTTCAGAAGATTGCACAAGAGAGAGATTTCGATTTCTCTATGTTGGCTTCGAGGCTGGAAGAAGAAGTGGCGTGTATGACTAGTGCCGCATCATTAGAAGTATGGTATATAGACAGTGGAGCCTTGTGGCATATGATGGGAATCAGGGAGTGTTTCTCAGAATATCGAGAAGAGAAGATGAACTTTCAGATCACCATGGGGAAGAAGGAAAAGTGTACTCCAGTAGGGAAAGGTACCATAGTTTTTCAAACAGAATCGGGAGAACGGTTCCGTGCTACAAATTTGTTGCATGTACCAGGATTAGGGATGAACTTACTTTTCATGTCACAACTACAAGGCAAGGGCTATGACGTCTACTTCATCAAGTAGAAGGTATATGATAGGTCCCTAAATGAGTTGGTTTCATAACAATATACGTCAAACACCTGAGTTGGAAAAAGAGAGTGCAGATCGGGATCAAAAGTAATAGGTTGTATAAATTACAACAAAAATCACCATTGGCACTAATAGGCAGTCATGGAGACAAGGACTTGAATGAACTATGGCATAGAAGAATGGGTCACTTGCATGATGGAGCTTTGAGAATTCTCAGGAGCACTATATCAGGAGTTTTGGATCTGAGTATGGAATGAGATGATTTATGCAGGGGATGTGATCTAGTAAAGTATGCCAAGGCAACATTTCCTAGGATCAAACACAAGGCCAAGAGTGTACTAGGATTGATACACTCAGATATCTGTGGACCTATGTCCGTTAAAGCTCTCAATGGTGCTGAGTATTTCCTTACTTTCATTGATGACCACTCAAGTAAAACCTGGATTTATTTTCTAAAAACCAAGGATGAGGTTTTCTGTTGATTCAAGGAGTTCAAGGCTCTGGTGGAGAATCTGACTGGGAAGAAAATAAAAGTTTTGCGCTCGAATAATAGTGGAGAATATGTCGATAATGACTTCATTGATTTCTACGCTAAGGAGGGCATCAGAAGAGAGTGGACCACTCCCTACAATCCAGAGCAAAATGGGGTAGTAGAAAGAAAGAACATGACTATTGTAGAAGCAGTGAGGGCCATGATGTATGATTAGGATATGCCAAAATTCCTGTGGGCGGAAGCATGCAACACAACTGCCTATGTTCAGAATAGGACTCCTCATCGGGCATTGGGCAAGATTACTCCAGAGAAAGTCTTCACAGGGAAGACACTTGAAGTCAGTCATTTCAGGATATTTGGGAGTTTAGCATATTGCCGCATACCCGAAGAAAAGAGGAAAAAGCTGGATCAGACTATGGAAAAGGTATATCTAGTGGGATATAGTGAGAACGCTAAGGCATACAGAATCTATCTTCCAGGGAGCAGGAAGGTAGTAGTTCGACAAGATGTAAAGTTCATGGAGGACAGGGCTTTCAAAAGATCTCGCGAGATGCCTTCCGAGGAGAAGTCGAAAGAGGAACTGTTGGTTAAGCCTCTTCAACCAACAGAAGTAAAGAATTCTTCCTTAGATCAGGAAGACTCTCAAGATGAGGAGGAGAAAACAGAAGCACCTGCTGGCAAAGGAAGAACTAGCAGGAAACTTCGTCAGATTCTGCGAGATGCAAAGGAATTCATCGGTGAGCCAAGAAACAATAAGAGGGAGCGAAAACAACCAGATAGAAATCAGGTATTAGTAGCTCAGGATGGAGAGCTTGCCAATTTCAAGGAGGCAACTCAACATCAGGTTTGGCTAGATGCGATAATGGAGGAGCACAACTCCAAAATGGTGAACGATGTTTGGGAGGTGGTGCCAAGACCTCAAGACAGATCAATGGTAGGTTCAAGATGCATCTACAAGATCAAATACGCTGCAGGCGACAGTGTTGAGAAATACAAGGCCAGGTTTGTGGCTAAGAGGTATGCTCAAAAGGAGGGGATTGACTATGAGGTGACCTTCGCCCCGATAGCTAGGTATACATCTATTAGGACCATGATATCTCTTGCAGCCCAGATGGGATGGGAGATCCCTTAGATGGATGTCAAAACGACATTTCTAAATGGGGTAATAGAAGAAGAGGTATACATTGAACAACCAGAGGGATTTGAGACTCATGAGAAGAAGTCTCATGCATGCAGATTGAAGAAAGCCTTGTATGAGTTGAAACAAGGACTAAGAGCATGGTATGGTCGAATAGATGGCTACTTGCAGAAGATGGGATTTGTCAAGAGTGACGCAGATCTGAATCTCTACTATTTGGTTGTAGAGAACGAGTTGCTAATTTTAGTATTGTATGTGGATAATCTTTTTCTGACAGGATCATGCAGACTCATTGGGGATTGCAAGAAGAACCTTCCTAGGTTTTGGGACTAATGCACTAATGCATTAATGCACTACTTCCTAGGTTTGGAAGTTTGGTAGCAGAAGGGAGAGATCTTCTTTGGGCAAGGGAGGTATGCTACAAAGATCCTGAAAATATCTGGGATGGAGGACTGTAGACCCATGGCTACGCCAATGGTCACCAACTCCAAGAAGATTGATGCATCAGAAGACAAGGATGTCGATCCCACCCTATACAGGTAGCTCATAGGGTCCCTGATGTATCTGGTCAATACCAGGCCAGACATTTGCTACGCTGTCAACACCCTCAGTCAGTTCATGGTGGAATCGAAGAGGGTACACTGGGCAATAGCCAAACACGTTCTCAGGTGTTTATGGGGAATAGTCGACTATGGACTCGTGTACACCAAAAGGTAAGGATATCAACTTGAGTGGATTTACTGATGCAGATTGGGCAGGATGTTCAGTGGATTGGAAAAGTACCTTTGGGTACTATTTCAACATTGGATCAGGAATGACTTCCTAGCGCAGTAGGAAACAAAAGTTCGTGGCTTTGAGCTCATCAGAGGCAGAATATATGGCGGCGAGCATAGCTTTGTGTGAGGTGATATGGCTTAGAAAACTTCTTGTGAACCTATTCAGAAGGAATAGTAGGAAACAAAAGTCCATGGCTTTGAGCTCATCGGAGGCAGAATATATGGCGGCGAGCACAACTTCGTGTGAGGCCATATGGCTTAGAAAACCGCTTCTGAACCTATTCAGAAGGAATATGGAGGCGACTAGGATCATGTGCGATAATCAGAGTTGCATCAAGCTCTCTAAGAATCCAATGTTTCATAATAGGTCAAATCATATTGATATCCGGTGTCACTTTGTCAGGGATTGTGTCCAACGAGGAGCTATATAGTTGAGCTACACTCCCACAGGAGAATAGGTGGTGAACATCCTCACCAAGGCCCTTGGGAAGACAAAGTTTGACTACTTTAGGGAAAAGATGGGGATGGTCAAGAACCCGTTTTAGTAGCAGAAATGAGAGTGATAATAGCACGGATGCAGAGGGAGTTGCAGTGTGGATGCAGTGTTGGGAGAAAGGACCAGCAACAACATGGATATAGAGGGAGTCATCGTACAGATGCAACAGTGGCAGAGCCATGGGAAACAATACAGGATGTAGCAGTGCAGAGGATGTTGGGCAGGGATGCTTAGCATCAGCACGGGGACCGATGTCGGATGATTAGGGTAACACTTAGTGAGGAGTATTACTAAAGCACAGTCCTCGCTAAGAGGGAGTGTTGATTTGGGGTAGCATCGGATGTGCTCTAGTCATGAAAATATGTGGAGAGACTAAAGCACATGAGATCTCCAATACCCAGAAAGGGTTTGGGAGATATTAAAATAATTAATATTTTTAATGGAGTCCCTAATTCTAAACTTAGGGAAATTAAAATATTAATGTGAATTAATATAAAACTGTGTTAGAATGGTCCAAAAGTCATGGATCAAGCCAGATCTAATCTTAGCCGTTGATTAGAGACTTAGTCTCGGCCATTGATTTGTCAACGAGAAAAGTATAAGAGGAGACTTGAGGGTCACTTGGAGAATACACTGGGGGAGACTAGTTAGTTCAATTTCTGGAGCGGGGTTAACTGAGAAATTGAACCAATGGTCTAGTGAGCAGTCAGGAGACAGCAAGTACGGAACAGAGAGACAGGATCAACCACTAGAGATTAGCACAAAGGCAGGAGAGGCAGACGCAAGGCATTTCAGGCAGACACAGAGGCAACAGGAGACTACGCAATCATTAATTGGGCTTGCGTGGGTGATGCAGAGAGGTCCAGGGCTGACGCAACGAAGCAGGGGTTGACACAGAGGGTCTGAGAGCCATGTAGAGGTCAGTCGGGCTGACGCTGGGATTGGGAGAAGTGCTGGAGAATTTTTCTTTGTGGGTAAGCCAGTTTGGAACCTTGTTGTACTGAAGAATTGTTGAATAATAAAAACATCCTTTGCTGCACTAGTTTTCTCACATTGGGTTTTTCCAGGGACTGTTGTTCAAAATAACTGTGTCAATGTGTTGATTCTTGTGCATATGTTTGTTTCTGTATTATGGTGTGATATCTACAGTAGTATTTATTTTAATGTTTATTGAAGTAATTTCATAACTAACTTATTGTGGAATAAGTAGGAAAAGTAAATTAGTTGCCGCAGTGATAGAATTTTCATAGAAGAAAATGGTCTCAAGGAGTATGTGACCAGTGTGACAGCCATTCCTATGGATCCGACACAACATTCAACATACCATAAGGAAGATGCCAAAACACAGAGGATAATCCTTGATGGAGTCAAGGACCATATAGTTCTGGATATTATTGAGTTGGATACAACAAAGAAGGTGAGGGAAACTATTTTGAAACTGTTTCAGGAAGCGACCACCAACGGGAAGTTACTTTCTTGAGAGAAGCTAAGGAATACAAAAATGCAAAAGGGAGAAGATGTTACTAGTTACTGTTAGTTTTTGTAACATCAGACAAGTGTTCTAGTCTCGACTTTAGTCAGAAAGGCTAAGGAACACAAAATCTTTAGAACCCAGAAAAAGTTTTGGGAGAAAACACCCAGACACAACTCAATTAAGTTAATTGATCAATAACTAAATCTTTCCTAACTCTAACTTAGGAAAAGTGATTAATTAGCAACAATTAAGTAAGAAAGGTGAGAATACTCTAGAAACTCATGTGGATTGAGTTTGAGACAATCTTAGGCGTTGATGAGGATGTAATCATGGTCGTTGGTTCACCAACGAGAGATTATAAGAGCAACTCGATGGGGTTGGCGAAGATACACTCTTGAGGTCAAGTTCCTTGGTAGATCGAGCAAGGAAAAATAGTTCAAGCCAGAAGGGACCCAAAGACAGAGAGGGAGCAAAAACAGTGATTCCACAGGAGATTTTCAGTTTTGGAGAGGCAACAACAAGAGGAGTTATTTCGTTGGAGGCTGCGCGGGCAGCTTTAGAAGGTAGTTCGATTTGGCTGAGGAGGAGGTTGATTCATGTGTCGAAGGCCGAGATAATTTTCCAGAGGGCCAGAGAATCACTTCCAGCAGCAGCAGTAGGCAGCAGGTCTTGATCAGAGGCAAATTAAGGCAGTGCAAGTTACAGGGTACACAACATCTATGCAGGGGTCTTGGATAGCCAAGTTTGAGTGCCCAGTTTGTAGTCGGATTGCTTGTGGAAAGAGAGAAATTTCCTTAATAATTTTGGCCAGATTATTTTACTGAGGATTGCCAGGTTGGAATCCAGATTTGTACTCAAAATTTTCACAGCTACATATAATAATAAAACCTCTCATTTGCTGCTCTGTTTTTCCCACATTGGGTTTTTCCAGGGACATTTGTCCAAAAATAATGGTGTCATTTTATTTTTCTGTGTGCTCTATTTTCTCAGTTCCAGTTTATTTTTTGCAGTATTTTTATGGTGAAGAAATTGCAGTGTGCTTTATTCGTTATTTTGCCGTAACAAAATAAACTGCATAATTAATCGGTTAGAAGAATAAATTCCCTTTGCTACATTTCAAGAAATTTTCACATGGTATCAGAGTAGAGTTGAAGACAGATTAGGAGCTCATTAGTGAGAGGAGAAATTTTGTAGCTTCAAAGGGAGTCTTTGATTAAAATTTCTAGGTCTACAATGAGGTCTAGCCAGGCAGTGAGAATTGTTGGGTAGGGGTTCGATTTCTAGTTGTAAGAGTATGAAAAGTTCGAACAAGCTAGTAGCAGTTCTAGTAGGCAGTGGATTTGTTGGGAAGTAGTTTCGATGAGCAGATTAGGGAATTTGTTAAGCAGATCTGGGCGTAGTGATTTTGCAGCAGTTTTGCAATAGTAGAATCAACACTGGGCAAGGAAGAGAAAAGCACACGAAATTATACTCAGAATTTTTCAGTAAATACTCCAAAATCCTCCAGTATGGATGCAAATAGATTTGATATTAAAGGGGCTACAAAATTGTCTTCCAGATTGAAGGATGAGTTTGCTCAGTCAACTTGCCTAGCTAGCTCAACTTCACAGGGAATGTGGTATATAGACAGTGGAGCATCAACTCACATGACAGGAGTTTGAGATTACATCTCCAACTACAATAAGGAGGAGATGGACTTCTAGATAACAATGAGAAATTGGACTAAATGTACTCCAGTCAGGAGAGGCACCATTGATATTAAGAGGGATTCAGGAGCAAACACCAGTGTTACAGATGTATTACATGTGCCGGGACTAGGTATGAACGTAATTTTAGTATCCTAGTTACAAGATAAGGGTTTTGATGTGCACTTTGTAGGGAAGAAGGTGTTCATCAAACACTAGAGCTGGAAGAAGGTGAAAGTTGTAGTGTTGATAATATCGGTATTGGGAAAATATCGGCGAGGGTCTAGAAAATATCTTATCGGCAATATCGGCGAAAATATCGGCAAGCATAAAAAATGCATAATACATTCACTTTCTTTTCAGATTTTTAAACATATAAAGCAATAACAACATGAAATAAACACATTGGCACATAAATATGAAGAAAACACTGA
>APFE031528272.1:15563-41863 GCA_000404065.3 Pinus taeda
TGTACACATGATCAATCATCAAGTTCATCACCACTACTAGCCACAAGATCATCATTAGGAGATACATAGACATCATCTAGTTCAGAGTCCGAGGATGCCTCAGCCTGATCTGCAACCTCAGTATCAATGCCACAAATAACAATAAAAGTGGACCTAATGGAAGCACGAGTTTGTCGAACTGCACGACTAGTGCCTTCCATTGGTTCTTTGCCTTTCCTTGATGCCGCTACTGATCTTGGTTCTGATGCCACCACATAATCTGCTTCATCCCCCGCTAAAGCCATGTCGATATCAAAATCAGCCTCAATCACAGGTTCTTCAGTCTCCTCCACCCATTTTGATGTTGGATCAATATTGTCCAACATAATGGGATCTAGATCAGGTGTTTTTCTCATCATTTGGTTTCTCTTCAGTCGAAGGTTGTATTGCACGAAAACAAGATCATTTAACCATTTTTGTTCCAAACGGTTTCTCTTCTTCGTGTGTATGCGTTCAAAAACAGACCAATTGCGCTCACAACTTGAAGCACTGCAAGTTTGACTGAGGACTCTAATTGCAAACCTTTGCAATTGAGGACACTGGCCACCAAATGACTCCCACCAATGTGCTGCAAAGAAAAATACATTAATTAATAACTTAGTTTATAATTTGAATTGTAAAGAACGTAAACAATTTTAACTTGAAAAGAAAAACAAATTGGAAATTGGATTTGCTTACTTGGTTGGTCCACATCTCTTGCCATCTTTGCCAAGTTTTTGCTAAAGTTACCACCTGCCATAGTGAAAACAGTAAGTTGTCTATGTATTTCCAACTGGTCTGCATGGGTAGGGACCATGCGTTCCAAGCAATCAACCAATCTAGCTCTGACCTCCCCATCATGTAGATCTCCTAGCTGATTTTTATAATGATACTTTGGGTAAAAAAAATACCCAACTGCATGTATAGGACGATGGAGTTGATTTTTCCATCTGTTATCAATGATTTCCCATATACGGCCATATTTAGCTAACCTGTACTTGTAAGTTGCCCATATCTGCTCCTTTGCCTGATCCATAGCCTCATAAATGTAGCCCATGGCCAATTTTTCCCCATCCACCATCCTTAGCACCTTAACCAGGGGCTCGATAATTTTCACAAGCTCTGCAGACCTTTTCCAAAAATAACTGTCTAGCACTTTCTTTTTAGTGTCTTTTCCATCTGGTCTACGAGCCCACCAAGATTCAGACCATTCTTCAGAGGAAAACATTTTCTGCAAGTTTTTATGTTGACCATTGAGACATTGCAACGTGAGGAAGTGAGTTGCAAATCTCGTAATTGCAGGCCTAACAAGCTCTTTGACCCCAATGTTTTTCCTCATTAGGCTCAATACCCATGAGTGGTTGTAAATGTATTTTGTATTGCACTTGTCATGCTCTACAATGTTTTTTACCCACTCCACTTTGCCTATATCCTCAAGCATGAGGTCTATGCAATGTGCAGCACATGAAGTCCAAAATATGGTCTTATATTTGGTCTCAATCATCTTTCCAACAAGAGCATAGTTTGAGGCATTATTGGTGATGACCTGCACAACATGCTGCTCCCCAGCTTCCTGAATAATGTTATCCAAAATCTCAAATAGAAAGGCTGCATCCTTCACCTTATCGGATGCATCAACTGATCTAAAAAACATGGTTCCTTGAGGGCAAGAAACAAGGAAATTAATGATAGTGCGGTTCTTTCCATCGGTCCATCCATCTGACATGATGGAACAACTTGTTTTGAGCACTATTGATAATATCAACGATATTCGAAAATATCGCGATATTTTCGGCAAAACGATATATCGACGAGAAAATATTGCGATATTTTATGTTTCGAAAATAGTGCGATATTTTCAAAATATCGGCAAATATCGGCAACATATCACGATATTTTGAAAATATCGGCAAAATATTGACTATGTTTAAAAATTTGAAAAATTATTTTTTATGCTTGTCGATATTTTCTTTGATATTGCCGAGAAGATATTTTCTGGACCCTCGCCAATATTTTGCCGATACCGATATTTTCAACACTGGTTTTGAGCCATGAATCTTTAAACCCAACCAAATACTCATCAATGGAAGATATCTCTTTTTGCAAAAGAGCTCCCCTCAAGTCATGCATACTAGGGCCTTTGAAGCCTTTTCCTGCAGCTATAACAGAGTCCCACATAGCTTGGTAGTAAGGTGAGCGAGCAACATTAAATGGGATATCTGAATCATACCACCATCTAGCAATGTATTGATGAGAAGTTTCTTTACATTATTTTTCCAATGTTGATCCAAAGTGGGTTGACAACTTGGCTGGCAGGAAGTGGGATTAGAAAAGGCAATGTTGGCAGAAGATGAGAAAAAACTTTGGATGTTTGTTCTCTTTGTTCCTTTTGATGGTTGGCCACAAGAAGGATGAAGATAGTGAAAGGGGTCATTGGTGGAAGGGATAGAAGTTGAGCCTTGAATCTCATAATCATCATATCCACTCTCTTTCATGGCTTCTAATAATTCCATCTTCCTTGCAATGTCATTTTGGATGGTCTTCTTCCTCGCGTTATCCTCATAGAACTTTTCAAGCTTGGAAATGTATTCTGCCCTAATAGGACCTGACAATGCATTTGGTGCACCACATGGTGTTACTTGGCCTCTTATCCCAGCCATGTGTTGTTTCAATGTAGGAATACCCCCACCTCCAATAGATTTATGGCATAATTTGCATATCATTTTTCCATCAATTACATCACAATGAGCCCATCCACTGTCCTTTCCTTTTGGAGCCATGTTTGCTTGAAATAATAAGAATTTGCAAAGAAATCTGCCATTTAAAAAGAAATTGCAGCTAAGCAACATGGAAAACCAAAGCTAAATTTAGGAAAACAAATGCACATGCAAGCTACAAAATTTGATAGCATAGAGCTAGAGATTTGATAGCATAGATGATAGAACCTAACACATAAAAAAATTCAACTCATGGACAGCAGTCAAATGAGGAATTTTCAAGTGAAAATCCTTACCTGGAAATGCAAACTAGCTTCCTTAGCCTCCTCTTGAAGATGCCAACTCCACTGACAGTTACAAATTATCTCCAAAATAGCTCCAACTCCAACTCCAAGATGATTACTCTAGCAAAAACTCAACACTTTCCAAGCTCACAAGCATACTCACAAACACTCATAAACACTCCAAATCAGATGTGTGAGACAAATGAGAGGGAGAGGGGCCTCTTAAAGGCTTGGAGAGGTGTTTTTGGAGGGAAAGCACCCTTAGTTTCCCTCCAAAACCCCTAAAAGTCATTGAGAAATGTGTTGAGTGGGCTCATGGTGGGCATGACCAGTAACCGGCCAGTTTAGGACGGAACCAGCCGGTTTGATACAAACCGGCCGGTTCCATCCTAAACTGGCCAGTTAGGACCAGTTAGGTCATTTTTTTCGCCACAGAGCCTGTCAAACCCGGTTTTTTCACCGGTTCCAACTGGTGGTTTGTCTATATTCGTGGGAGGAGGTGTGGGCTGATCTAGGATAGGTTGGACAATGTCATATACCTGCTGTTGGTGAAAGCATTCAACGCCACCTGGTCTGCATGGTGGATCACTAGAGGTCTGAGGTAGAGGCATAAAAATTATGCATTGAATATGGACATCAGACCTATCTTCCAATGTAGAGGAGTACAAATTATGCATTGAATAGGGATATCATAAATATCTTCAAATGTTTTATGCCAATCATGTATATTAGTGTGTCCTCATGCATTGTGATTGTGGGGTGCTGGCCAGTGCGAAGATGCAATGACTTCAACATTTATCTGCAAAACTTTGGCATTGAGTGCTTCAAACTCATATTAAGATTTTCTGCTTATCTAAAATATGTTGATGTTATTAGCTTGGACATGTGTTTCTGCATAGGCTTGGTGTCTTAGCACGTGGAAGATGACAGATTGTCTCTTTAGGTGCTTCCTTGAGAGGAGTAAGTGTTATTATGATTTCTTTCTTAAGTCTAACTAAGGAAAAGTACAGTAATTAATTCATTGATTAATGCTGGCTTTTGGGCTAAATTTCAAAGGATAAATAATTTAATGATCTAAGTGTCTTAGATCTAATCTCTACTATTGATCTAAGTGGGTTAGGAATTAATCCTAGTTGTCTATCACTTTGGAGATTGAGGGTTATGGAATTATCTCAAGATGAAATTATAAAATAAGCTTAAAGGAGAGGTGAAGACACATTTCAATTGAGAAAGTGGTTTTCTCAAGGAGTGAGAGGGTCTGGTGACTGAAGGGAAGAAGAAAGTGTGCAGCAAGGATCTTTTGGAGAGGAAATTTGAGGAGTTCGGGAATTCTGAGTGAGGGGGCTGAGGTTCGAGAATTAGAGAAGGGGGCTGAGATTTTGTGTAGGCCAAAACTTGAAGGGAGAGGCTGAGATTTCTAGCTGGCTGCGTAGACCTAAGGAGGAGGCCAAGACTTCAGCTAGAGGGGCCGAGTGTGTTTCAGGGTGAAACTGTACAGGTGGAGGCCGAGACATTGCTAGGGGCCAAGTGATTTTTCAGATAAGCTGATTTTAGAAGTCGAATTTTCTCTACCTCAAAAATCCGGTGGGCCATTTCCAGGTTCAAATAATTGCAGTAATTTCTGTGGGTCAAGGCCTTAAATTTTCCAGATTAATAAAAGTGAAGGAAGATTTGTTGGGGTGAAAATTCCTGCCTCTTATGGTTGATTTTCCTATTAATTTTTGCTCCATAATTTTATTGTCAAGCTATAAATACCATTGTATTTATTTTCCAGCAATTTCAAAATTTATTTGAGCATAAATATTTTTCTGGTATAAAAAGAGAAATAAATTAGACCTGGTCTTAAAATTTAACTAAATAATGCTAGTTCATATTTTCTGCTTATCTAAAAAACATTCTTTATTTTCATTCTGAATATTTTGAAAGATCGACTTGGCAAATCATCAAGAATTGTCTCATTTCTTTTGATAAGCTAAGCTTATTTAATTGTGATGGAAAATTTCCATCTCTCCCAATTTTCATATTTTCTTTGTATCTCTAGAAATGTTGTTTCTGAAACGAGTTACTGTTTTCCCGAATGAACTGCCTTGGTAACTGCCTCTGATACAATTAGAGCAAGTCATTTGGGAACTATTTCTTTTCATTCTATGCAATCCCCAGGATGTTTCGTTCAGGACTGGGGAGTCTGAAATGAGTCCAAATCTGTCTGGACTAGTGCATTTCCAAAACTTGTAGATTGTCTTCTAATTTTAGGCAGTGAACCAAACTGAAGTCGATAGGAAACCTCTGGTTTCTAAGATCTTATGCTGTCATAATTGCCTTTGTTGTTTGGCAAACTTCGAAGCAGAAATTAGCTGCAAGGCAATGTGAGATATGTCATTGATTAATGCATAATTTCTAATTCCTTGTTTGGTTAGGTACCATATTGCAGGATCCGAAGGTATTTTTTATTCTCGGGAGCCTTATGCAAATAATGGAGCTTCACATGTAACACGTTTTCTTGGACTTGCAGCTGTTGGTAATGTCAAGAAAGAGGTTAGATCCTACTTGCTTTGTCCATCTGCTAATGTATTTTCTATTTTGTTATAGTACCTATGCAGGAGACACTTTTCTGAAAATTTAACCCTTACTGTGCACAGCTCCATTAACCAGTTTACATTTGACATCCTCCTTGCAGTTATACAGTCAATGGTGTGATTTGAAGATTTCAAAATGTTCAAGTCACATTAATCTTGACAATATGTGTAGCTAAAGAAATACAATTAAATGTTAGCTGTACCATTTGCTGTGACATTATGGTTCTTGAAGATTCAATTTGTTTGCTGTGATCTCTGAAACCCTTATAGATGGATGCAAAATATTAGACAGGATAAAACCTTCCCTGAGGTCTGAGTTGAACCAGTTGCAGGAGTATAATGACCACAAAAACACTCCTGTAAGGGTAACTGAGTTTCTGTTGCAGAATATGGAGTAAGTAAATTAGAGTTCAAACTATCTCTGAATCACTTTATCACTGTACAAACACGAAGCAGTTTGGAACATCTCAAAATCTTAACTCTTTGCTGCCTCTTATTTTGAACTCAGCATCATCATGGACTATTTTCTGTTTTATTTTGTACTTGCATGCATTTCTGTTATATTTAATTGTGCTTTTATATCCATTCTTGTTATATATTTGTGTTGGTTTATGTCTTGTTAGCCTGCATTATCAGACATATTTTGACTGTGGATATTCGGCTTACAGAAGTTTATCCATGCACTTTCACCCGTACCTGCTTCAATGATGCCTGTGTCCGAGCTTTTGGCAAGGCCTCCAAACTCAACACCTTCTCCATATAAAGTTGAGCAACCATCTGTCGGGGCAAAGGATACAAATAAACGGACTGAAGCTTCTGATGCCCAGTATTGGCGGTATGATGTCTCCAAAAAGAGGCAAAGAGGAGGCACTGAAGATGGTGAAAGATTGTGCTTCCAGTTTTTATCCTCTGGTTCTTGTTCACGAGGTGAAAGCTGTAAGTTTAGACATGGTACAGATAACAAAAATCCGTTATCAAAAGGTGCATGCTTCGATTTTATCAGTAAGGGTAAATGTGAAAGAGGTGCAGAGTGCAAGTTTCGCCATAGTTCAGATGATGGTGGGAGTAGTGATTTGCTTCCACCCGGCATCTGCTTTGATTTTGTCAAGAAGGGTAGATGCGATAAAGGTGATGACTGCAGGTCAGACTTACATTTATTTCTGATATCAGTCATTATACATTAAAAATTCTATATGCAATTGGCTGACATGTGGCACTGTTTTATCTTTATATCTTTATAAACTTCCCACAATGCAACATATAGAATACTCATTTTTCTGCTTTTTTGTCAAATGTTTGCTATTCTAACCAAATGATATAGATGCTTCCCATTGCAGATTTAGCCATGATCCTGATGCTGGAAAGAAAAGGAGAAATACAGTGTCTAATACACATCAGCCCTGCTGGTTTTGCTTGTCAAGCCCTAATCTAGATACTCATCTTGTAGTGAGTGTAGGGGACAATTTCTACTGCGCACTAGCCAAGGGTCCATTAGTTGAAGAACATGTGTTGATAGTTCCCATTGAACATTTACCTTCTACTCTTTCCCTGCCTTCAGATGCAGATAGTGAATTACAGAGGCTTACGCATGCTCTTAAAAGATATTTCAGGAAGCATGGAAATGCAATGATTGTATTTGAAAGGTACTTGAATCTAAGGACTGCTAATCATGCTCATTTACAGGTATCAGAAAAAAATCTACCACCTTTTTCATGCAATTTCCTTCCTCAAATGTGCATACCTTTTCATTGTTATTAAGACACATCAATTTAATTTTCTACGATTATTTAGATGCAAAATGTTTGCAAGGTTTTAAATTTTTAAGAACAATTTTTTCCACAAGTTTGCTTAGGTGCAAATATACGTGGCATTAAGTATGCTTGCAACTGTCCAAATAAAATTAATTTTGGAGAAACTAAATTGACTGAATATATTCTAAAAATGTTTTTTAGATTGTGAAGGTTGGTTAATTTGTAGACATTGTATGGAGAAACCAACTCGAGTTGCTGTATTCTAAAAATGTTCTTTAGATTATGCAGGTTGGTTAATCTGTAAACATCGAAGATCTGGTCACCTGCAATAATTACACATTTTAATGCATGCTTTCCTATGGCTATCATTTACTTTTTACCTTATCCTGTATTTAACTGCCCTCCTAGTGGAAATCTATCATTGTGAATTGAGGCATGAGTATTTTATGCGTCATACCTCCATCTTTGTTGATTGCATGCACATAATTTAGACAGACTGCTGAGTTGAATCAGAAGCATAATGCCATTCTTGGTGTCCTAATGAACATGCTTTATTTTTTATTTTTAACTAATTGAATCTTATATTTTCTTAATGCATGATAAATACATTATACATTCTTACAGCGCTAACCAAAGGAAGCATGCTCATTTTCCATCCCTATGTAAGAAAGGAAGGCGAACATGTTTGCTCTTGCTCCAACTTAAAAGGAGTCGATATCTTTATGATAATCACCTATCCTAGAGGCAAACTGAATTATAAGTCATATTTGAACTCAGCAACTCCCCCCAGGGAAAACTGTGTTGTTTCTTCATTAAAAGTAGCTTGGTTGTGTCTTTTCCATAAGAAGGATACACCTGCTAAACTTATGATATCCCATATGCCTCTTCATGTTTTCCTGATCATCTGCTTGTCTAAAAATTTGAGCCCCATATAGTGTAAGGGCCAATCAATAGTGTATGATATTCTGCCACAATGCAGTCCTAGAATGTTTGGGTTACCTTGCAGCCCCATGGAAGATACTTTAGTGTTTCTGTACTAAGGATCCTCAGAGTTGGTTGGTGATAACAAGCAAGATCAAGATAAAGTAGGTTATGTAGATGTGCATTTGGTGAGTTGTTGGCACTTCGACCTGAGGATGCAATTGGAGTAAGTCACTTGACATTGGGACAAGGTGAGACAAGTGTTTGGGATGAGACACATAGAATCCCCCCTTGCAAGTGTGCATTGGGGTGCATTTGTGCATGCACACACACACAAATTCCATGAAAAACCTCATGAGATCTTTCCCTCAGCCTTGTAACATCTGGATGGAGGGCAGCTCAGTTGCTAGCCATAGTAGCAGTTGGTAACCTTGAGAGACTCAATTGGGTTTGAGCCTATGACCTATGTCCTCCCTGTTAGTAACATGCCTTGGGTGGATGGTTCAATAGATTAAATTAACCGTAGTCTAAGTGGCGACATTATTGTGTGGAGGATGTCACTTGTCCCATAAACAAGGGAGTCTTATGCATCAATTTGGTGTTTGGCTAGGTTGTGACCTTTGAATATATATCTAAATATAAAAGAAAACCACAATGGTTAGCTTGATTATAGATGCTCATGTGCTAAGTCAATAGAGGTCTCGAGATCAAATCTCGTCAGGTCCTTTAGGGTTACTAGCCAACTATGCATATGTAGGTGGTGGTTAATCTGCCTTCCATCTTGAAATTTTGGGAAAGAAGGGGGAGAGCTCTATGAGGCTAGCATGGTACCAACACCCCCTTTCATTGCTTGAGTGTGTGAAGGCGGGGTGAAATTATTTTCTTGGAAAAAAAATAAAAAAAGGAACAAAGTACAAAATCAAATATAGGCAACTTTGTAATTTTTTTAATCATTTTACAAATAGAACTACAATACATCAAACACACAATGATACACCATAAATGATATATAAATCTGCGAATGATAGTTTTCTCATTCGAAGCAATCAACACATATTACATAGATAAGATGATAGATGTCCATGCGAATGGCAAATATAAGACAAGGAAGAAGAATTCTTATAGCTTGGATTCCAGATCTCATAAAAAAATCATTAGAATGACCACCATTGATATTGAAATTGTGCTCTCGTCTCTTGTCTTGCATATCCACTCCAAGAATTTCATCTGTTAGTGTGGCACATGACACCTCAAGAGGATCACCATATCAAAAGTTATGAATGCTAGCATTGGTGCATTAAGATCCGAGTATTGATACTTCGAAAAGAATTGATTAATACCAACACTCGAGACATTAAGCATTAGCCAACAATGGGACGCGTGACTTGAGTTTTAAACATGCATTGGACACGTCCTAATCAGGACACTTTTCCTTTTCCTTTTAAGTGTTGAACATTTCGGTCATGAGTGTCCAAGTGTCCGGTTACCCACCAAAGTGGGTAACCCATAGGAGAAAAAAATTCCCCTTTGGTTAGCTATCCAGCCAGCAACCCTATGATCCTGCATATAACTTTACTTCATATGTCTACATCTATGCTTTGGTCAGTGCTTTCTCCCATCTATCATACTTCTTGTTACTTGCTTAGATGTACCTAGCAGGAAACTAGACTCCATTGCCCAATGGACATGGCCCTAATAATTTTTTTTGAAGTTCAAAAGACATCAAGGCAATTTTGCCCCTTTCTCTCGCTATCCTCTCTTTCTTCTCTCTATGCAAATTTTGCACCCCCACGAGGGAATTGTATAAAATGACACTATCATGATGAATTTATGTAATAGGCTTAGCCCCTTGGGACTTGGTTACTATGGAGGTCACTCTAGAGTGTTCTTTTCACTTGATTAATTATTTTTGCTTTTAAGCGATAAATAACTAATTGAGTTTTTTCACTCATATCCTCCAAAGTTGGAGTGCATCTTAATAGTTGGGCCTTGAGTGTGTTTCTAAGTCTAGGTTCAATGTATATTGCCATGCTAGGCATTTCCTAGAGTATTATGAAATTGCATTCGGTATTTTTTAGGATTTTTTAATAATTAAAAATTTCTTGCAAAACGAGAATTTTTAATAAATTTGTATGTAATTAGTTTTAAAGTGCCGCTAGGAAATTCTGTATGGTGTGTGAGTACTCAAGATTCATACTCAGAGTTCCAACATTACCCTAGTACCCACCTCGGGGTGCAAAAAATAAATATTTCCACATGAAAACTCACTTTTGCTCATAAAGGTGAGAAAAAGACAAGAAAATTCCAAATCTAATAACAGAGTACAACCCAAAAGCTTGTTTTGCATTGACTAAGTGTCACCACTAGTCAAGCGAAGTGACTTGGGATTTAAAGGCTAATTTAGGAGCTAGTTTGAGGCCACCTAAGGAGGTCGAGCTTGTTACCGCTCAAACTAGTAGGGGTCCTAAAAGGGGATCCTTGAAGGAGCAACAATGGAGCAATAGCCCACTCTCACCTTGGCTAAGGCTCCCTACTCTTTACGGACTTTCACCGATGGGAGGAGACTCGTTATGATAAGGATCATGAAATGGATGGACCAATGATAGGGTGAGGGGTGATCTTGGAAGCCTATTCACAAGAGAGGCTCAAACGTGTGGCTTGCTTGCCTTAGAAGGCAAGGTTGAAAGATCTCAGGGAAGGGCTTAAGGGGAATTTCAAGGTTTAGGTTTAGGGTATGTATCTTATAATGGAGGTTCCTAGGCCTTAAAATTCTTACGAAAGCTTGGATTCCAAGTGGTCCTTGAAGAATTATCCTTAATAGTGTATGGGACCACACAAGGCTAAGTTGACCCAGGGTTAGGTCAGGGGGTGGGGTTTAGTAACCAATGATATGCTCAACCAATTCCGAAGGGAGAAAGGGACGAAAGAAAGAATTTTTAATGCAAGACAATATTAGGATCCCAATGAGGTTTCTAGCCTAAGGAAACCAAGGGCCAGATTCAATCTCGAGGCTAGGGCTTGAGACATCTCAAAATCCCACCGTCGAAATTTGTTCAAAATTGGAGGACACCTAGGAGACACACCAACGCAGTATCGGCCAAGAGATCGAATCTTTATGATTGGTGGTTTGCATGATAAACGATGCCCTAGGATTCCTAATGGGCTAGGCCTAGAAAAGAAGAGGGAGTAAAATGAATAGGGTTTAAGGTGATCACTTTTTGGTGTACTAGTGCCTAATCCTTTGGGGAGATTGGAGTCAGGTAGAATTATGACTACGGACTTTTGGATTTTCTAGGTCAAGGAGGCCTCAAAGACAACTTTGCTTAGCATTAGGGCACCAACAAAAGCAAATTCAAAGACTTTTTACTTCATTTTGCAACATAGATGGCTTATCAAGATGAATTTCAGTAATGAAACATCCCTAGGAACATTCATTCATTATACATGGCCCATACATGAAGCATTCACTATCTAGAAACAAAATTTCTACAACTTTGCATAAATAGATGGAACAAATAAGCCCTAGTATAGTGAAATCCCAACAACAATGTTTGTGACAAAATAGAGAGAAAGAATAACATTAAATTGTACTTACATGTATAAGAATATATCCAAGCATCCAAAATTTTGCTATTCAAGAAGCTCCGAGACATGAGAAAATAATCCAAACATCAATTTCCATACCCCAAAAATTCGTCCTCCAAGAAAGATAGCAAAAATCTCTAAAGAGATACACATTCCAAATCCAAGTGACGATGCTAAAATGAATTCACATCACTTGTGTTTATACACTTCTAATGAGTTTGATTTAGCTAATTTGGGCTACGTTAGCCCTTAGAATAAAATAATGTGCAAAATAACGAACTTTTGATGACAAGCCCACCAAACTGGCTCACAAACAAAAGAATAAGCCTCCCAAGCGGTCAAATGATCAATAGTACATGTCATTGGGCCATTTAAGAGGCCCGATGATGTCCATAGGTGCCATAATGAGAAATAGGACTCCCAAAAGTAGTGGACAAGGGGTTGGCCCCCTGTTCTCCAAATAATAAACCTGTGGTGTTCCTAATGGATGTGGGGGCACACAAGTGTCGTCATGGGTCTCCAAATAGATCAAAGATGTCTATAGATCATCTACAAGGTTTGGATGATGGTGTAAGTGATGCAACACCATCATACAGGTCTTGAGTCATTTGCCAAGTGGATGATACAGCTGTGGGGCCGACTAGATATGGTGAACTAGGTGCATCTTCCTCGTCCAATAGATGAAACTCGAGCAATATCTGAACATCTCTGGGGATCCATGGAATGTTGTCTACTGCTGTGGAGGCCCATGACTCTCTACAAACACCCTACATTTGGCAATGTCTGGACGGTTAGGACCCCGTATAGGGAGACCAAACCCAAAATGGAGACGGTCTGCAATCCTGCATAAGATCCAATGTGTCCCCTTGCCTTCTAGTACAACAAATCATTTAAAAAAATCGAGTTAAAGAGCTTACAAAGAATGGATACCAGGTGGGCACTTCATGATGGCATGCCCTTCCATAGTGGGCTTTGGCATGTGTTAATGTCTCCAAGCTCCAAGGGGGGTAACCAACTACCCGATTAAGTGGTTTCTACTTTTAAAGGGGATGATATGTCCAAGGTACATCCTTCAAATGGTGTTGGCATGTGTTAAAGTGATGGAACAGAGTAGGGGATGGAGGGGGCAATCCTTAGTCACATGCCAAGGTACAAGGGTAGCTAGTAAAGGGGAAGCCCACACTTGGGTATATAATTTTTAGGAGGGAGCAATCGTGGTACATGAGTTGCCCCGACCTTGATTTTTCCACCCTTCTTCATTTGCCTTCTGCCTTTTATGATTTTTCTTTGGTTCACTGCTCGGGGCTCAAGGAGTAAGAGCATGATATGTAAAGTATAGTAGTGGATACCCCCATTGAGGTGGGGAGGTTCATTGCCCACCAGGGGTTGAGACAATTATGGGTTCTTGAATGATAAAAGAGGCTCATCTAAGGCCTATAAGAACCAGGGTGATGGCCATGAGAATGGGGTAGAGCTCATGCATTGGCTATTGATTTGGGGTAGCATTAGATGTGCTCTAAGCCTCAAATTTTGCAGGGAGGCTTGGGCACATGCATTCCAAAGAACCCATAATCCGTTTTGGGAAATTCCACCCAGAGATGATTATATTAAAATAATTAATATTTTTAATGGGGTTCCTAAGTCTAAACATAGAAAAATTAAAATATTATTGGGTTTTAATCTAATTGTGGATGAAGCTTCTAGAAAAAGACGAAGATCAAGTCAAAACGATCTGAGCCTTTGATTAAGAGTTAATCTAAGCCGTTGGTTGTCCAACAGGAAGATATAAGAAGGGGCTTGAGGGTCATTTGGAAAAGACACCGAGAGATCAAGAGATCGAATTTCTAAAGTGTGAAGTTCTCAAGAGGAAATTTTGATCGAGTAGATTTCTTGCAGTTGAGGGGCAGGGATAGTTGCATTGGAGTATCTTCTCCAGAGCCCAGGATACACATCAACAATGGAGCAATAGCCCACTCTCACCTCGACTAAGGCTCCCTAGTCTTTATGGACTTTCACCGATGGGAGGAGACTCGTTATGATAAGGATCACGAAATGGATGGATCATTGATAGGGTGAGGGGTGATCCTGGAAGCCTATTCACAAGAGAGGCTCAAATGTGTGGCTTGCTTGCCTTAGAAGGCAAGGTTGAAAGATCTCAAGGAAGGGCTTAAGGGGAATTTCAAGGGTTAGGTTTAGGGTATGTATCTTATAATGGAGGTTCCTAGGCCTTAAAATTCTTGTGAAAGCTTGGATTCCAAGTGATCCTTGAAGAATTATCCTTAATAGTGTATGGGATTGCACGAGGCTAAGTGGAACCAAGGTTAGGTCAAGGGGGTGGGGTTTAGCAACCAATGATATGCTTAACCTATTCTAGAGGGAGAAAGGGACGAAAGAAAGAATTTTTAATGCAAGACAAGTTGAGGATCCCAATGAGGTTTCTAGCCTAAGGAAACCAAGGGCCATATTCAATCTTGAGGCTAGGGCTTGAGATATTTCAATATCCCATAGTCGAAATTTCTTCAAAATTGGAGGGCACCTAGGAGACACACCAACGTAGTAGAGGCCAAGAGATCGAATTTTTCTGATTTGTGGTTTGCATGATAAATGATGCCCTAAGAGTCCTAATGGGCTAGGCCTAGAAAAGGAGTAAAATGAATAAGGTTTAAGGTGATCACCTTTCGGTGGACTAGTGCCTAATCCTTTGGGGAGATTCGAGTCAAGTAGAATTATGACTATGGACTTTTGAATTTTCCAGGTCAAGGAGGCCTCAGAGACAACTTTGCTTAGCATTAGGGCAGCAACAAAAACAACTTCAAAGACTTTATACTTCGTTTTGCAACATAGATGGCTTATCAAGATGAATTTCAGTAATGAAACATCTCTAGGAACATTCATTCATTATACATGGCCCATACATGAAGCATTCACTATGTAGAAACAAAATTTCTACAACTTCGCATAAACAGATGGAACAAATAAGCCCTAGTATAACGAAATCCCAACAACAATGTATGTGACAAAATAAAGAGAAAGAATAGCATTACATTGTACTTACATGTATAAGAATATATCCAATCGTCCAAAATTTTGCTATTCAAGAAGCTCCACGACACGAGAAAATAATCCAAACATCAAAATTCATTCCATGCCCCAAAAATTCATTCTCCAAGAAGGATAGCAAAAATCTCTAAAGAGATACAAGTTCCAAATCCAAGTGATGATGCTAAAATGAATTCACATCACTTGTATTTATACACTTCTAATGAGCTTGATTTAGCTAATTAGGGCTACATTAGCCCCTAGAATAAAATAATGTGCAAAATAATGAACTTTTGGTGACAAGCCCATCATACTAGCTCACAAACAAAAGAATAAGCCTCTCAAGAGGTTGAATGATCAATAGTACATGTCGTTGGGCCATCTAAAAGGCCTAGTGAAGTCCATAGGTGCCATAATGAGAAATAGGACTTCCAAAAGTAGTGGACAAGGGGTTGGCCCCTTGTTCTCCAAATAATAAACTTGTGGTGTTCCCAATGGGTCTAGGGGCACAAAGGTGTCCTCATGGGTCTCTGAATAGATCAAAGATGTCTGTAGATCATCTGCAAGGGTTCAGATGATGGTGTAAGTGATGCGACATCATCATACAGGTCTTGGGTCATTTGCCAAGTGCATGATACAACTGTGGGGCCAACTAGGCATGGTGAACCTGGTGCATCATTCTCGTCCAATAGATGAAACTCAATCAATATCTCAACATCTCTAGGGATCCATGGAATGTTGTCTACTACTGTGGAGGCCCATGACTCTCTATAGACACCCTACATGTGGCAATGTAGTCCTATGGAGGGTTAGGACCTCGTATAGGGAGACCAAACCCAAAATGGAGACCATCTTTTATCTTGCATAAGATCCAATACGTCCCCTTGGCTTCTAGTACAACAAGTCATTTAAAAAAATCGAGTTAAAGAGCTTACAAAGCATGGATAACAGGTGGGCACGTCATAATGGCATGCCCTTCCATAGTGGGATTTGGCATGTGCTAATGTCTCCAAGCTCCAAGGGCATAACCAAGTGTGCTATTAAGTGGTTTCCACTATTAAAGGGGATGATATGTCCAAGGTACATCCTTCAAATTGTGGTGGCATGTGATAAAGTGATGGAACAGAGTA
Source organism: Pinus taeda (assembly GCA_000404065.3). NCBI lineage: Eukaryota > Viridiplantae > Streptophyta > Pinopsida > Pinales > Pinaceae > Pinus > Pinus taeda. Next base: position 31,585 of record APFE031528272.1, read on the forward strand.
GGGGATAGAGGGGGCAATCCTGGGTCACATGCCAAGGTACAAGGGTAGCTAGTAAAGGGGAAGCCCACACTTGGGTATATAATGTATAGAAGGGAGCAATCGTGGTACATGAGTCGCCTCGACCTTGATTTTTCCACCCTTCTTCATTTGCCTTTTGCCTTTTATGATTTTTCTTTGATTAACTGCTCGGGGCTCAAGGAGTAAGAGCATGGTATGTAAAGTATAGTAGTGGATACCCCCTTTGAGGTGGGGAGGTTCAGTGACCACGAGGGGTTGGGACAATTATGGGTTCCTAAATGATAAAAGAGGTTCATCTAAGGCCTATAGGAACCAGGGTGATGGCCATGAGAAAGGGGTAGAGCTCATGCATTGGCTATTGATTTGGGGTAGCATCAGATGTGCTCTAAGCCTCAAATTTTGTAGGGAGGCTTGGGCACATGCATTCAAAAGAATCCAAAAACCATTTTGGGAAATTCCGCCTAGAGATGATTATATTAAAATAATTAATATGGGGTTCCTAAGTCTAAACTTAGGAAAATTAAAATATTAATGGGTTTTAATCTAATTTTGGAGCAAATTGCTAGAAAAAGACGAAGATCAAGTCAAAATGACCTGAGACTTTGATTAAGAGTTAATCTAGGCAATTGGTTGTCAAACAGGAAGATATAAGAAGGGGCTTGAGGGTCATTAGGAAAAGACACTGAGAGATGAAGAGATCGAATTTCTGAAGTGAGAAGTTCTCAGGAGGAAATTCTGTTCAAGTAGATTTCTTGCAGTTGAGGGGCAGGGATAGTTGGGTTGGAGTATCTTCTCCAGAGCCCAGGACACACAGTAGAGAGAGGCAGAGAGACACCAGAGGGGTTGATGCTAAGCCAGAAGGGCTCACACAGAAGTCTGAGTTTTGCAAAGGAGCTGACATTTCTGAGCTGTGAGGGTTGGAAATTGCTCTAGAAGGCAAGACATTTCCTAGTTGAGCTGACGCAGAGCCTCAGAGAGTTCCATGTAGGCTCACGCAGTTACTGCACAGAGGCAGCATAGTTGTAGATGGGGGCAATTGATTTAGCTGCCGGAACAGTCGGGATTTGCCGGGTAGAGTGAGATAATCTCACAATTCTTCTTTGTGTTGTATTTCTCTGTAAGTGGATTGCCGGGAGGGCATCCAGAGTTGTATTCAGAAACTACTCCTTAATAATATAAAATCCTCAGAGCTGCTGCATCGGTTTTCCCGCATTGGGTTTATCTGGGGACATTTGTCCAAAAATAACGGTGTCCTGTGTGTTTGTATTTCCTTGCTCTGTTTCTATGTTTCAGAATCATATTTAATTTGGTGTAGGCTGCCTCAGTAATTTACTTCAATATATCAAGAAGAGATCCGAAATAAGTTTGTAATGTAATTTATGATCTAGGTGGAGTAAATTCAGTTCGTTGTAGTAGGATTCCAGAGATTGTTAGATCTAGGAATTTTCACATGGTATTAGAGCGTTTGATGTGAAACAGGAAGAGCGGATCTATCACTAAAGCAAGGGCCAACTTGTTGCAGCGAGTAGTAGTTCGAATCCCTTGAGGGATTACGCAGTTCTAGCCAGGAGGGCTATATTTTCGAGGTTCTCTCTCTGAGTGAGTCAACAGAGGGGTAAGACTGTCGGATCGAGAATTTGCCAAGGCAGAGGGAGCCACGCAGAGCCTCAGTGTAGAGATAGAGTGACACAATTTTCTGCAAGCTAAGTGCTGGGCAGAAAAGTCGTCGGAAGAAGGAAGCATATCGCATAGTGAGGGAATACTTCCTTAGTGGTTTCTTGCCGAGGAAACCAATATTTCTTATTTGCTGTGCAGCAGAGGAGAAACAAACTTACCAGCTCCATCAGGGAGTACATAAGTCAGCCTAGAAGCTATGCAATAGGGAGAAAGAGGGCGCTGTTCGACAGTTTTCGGAGGATATGGTAACCAATGGCTTGAGGGATCAGGACAGGTTGGACGAAGCATCCAACTACGTCATTTGGAAGGTTAGAATGTCTTTTCTTCTAGATGAGCATGCCCTCAAGACATACGTCGACAATGTGGTGGTTGAACCTGTGGATGCAGATCTACTGAAAAAGTACAAAGCTGAGATGGCAAAGGCGAGGAGGATGATCCTGGATGGAGTGAAGGATCTCGTGGTGTGCCAGGTTGCTAGCAGAGTGGCTGCTAAGGGGATGTGGGATGCCTTGGCCATGCTATGTCAGGGATCTTTGAAGTAGCAGAAGATGTACTTAGAGTAGAAGCTGAGATTTGCTCAGATGCAGAAGGGAGAGTGCCTGGATCCATTCCTCACGAAGTTGAAGGAAACTCGTGATGAGTTGTCTGTTGCGGGGTATACACCTCAAGATTCAGAGTTGGTTAAACTGGCCCTCAATTCTATCTCAGATGAGTGGCAAGTCTTTGTCTAGAGTGTCCTGGACAAAGCAACAATGTCTAATTGGCATGAGATGTGGGAAACTCTAAAAAATAGGAGCTGAGGAAAGACTTGGTCAAAGTCAAACTTGATGGAAGCAACAGCAATGGGTCGAAGCCCAAGGAGGAGGAGGATAATGCAATCGTTGCATCAAAGGGAAAGCAGGGGCAACAGAGACGAAAGAAGGATGTCTCCAAGGTGAAGTGTTTCAGATGGGCCACTATGCATCCCAGTGTCCTTTGAAGAAAAAGGACAAGGATGAGAAGCACGATCCTAAGGTTGCAACCGCAAAAATCGAACAGGAGGAGGAGTTCGCCATTATAGCCAAGATTCGTCTAGGAGGGAGGTGGGCTGATTTAGAACTGTAGTTTGATAGAGTTACAGATGGGTAGGATCCTTGAGGAGTCCACCTCTTGGATCAATACCTTGCTACAAGAGCCTAGTTTTGCAGTAGCAGGATGGACTAGTGTCAGATGATGCCGAGGAGTGACAAGTAGACAGTTGCAGTGGCTAGCAACGACAGAGACTGAACAACGTAGAGCAGAGTTGGAAACAATGTAGAGGTCAACAAGAATGTAGTAGATTTAGAGGGTCAGTGCAAAGACTAGCAACAATCAGTTCCAACATTCACATGGTATCATACTAAACACAATTAGTTCAGTTATTTTGGATGTTTTTCAGTTGCTTCTCTCAGCAACTGAGTTGCAATACGTATGCAGTGTTAGCAGTGGCAGTGCCAGTAGGATAGCAGATGCAACGTTTGAGAGGGAGCTGTAGTACATTTGTAGCATTGGCAGTGGCAATTTCAAAGGGAACAATACAGTTGCAACAACAACACAACTTTTGGTGGACAACATGTCAGACATAAGCAGCGCAGAGGATGATGCTTCAGAGTCAGAGCAGTATGCAACAATAGTATATTGCTAGAGCACATTCCTCGTTAGGAGGGAGTGTTGATTTGGGGTAGCATCGGAGGTGCTTTAAGCCTCAAATATTGCAGGGAGTCTTGGGCACATGCATTCCAAATAACCCAGAAATTGTTTTGGGAAATTCCACCCAGAGACGATTATATTAAAATAATTAATATTTTTAATGCGGTTCCTAAGTCTAAACTTAGGAAAATTAAAATATTAATGGGTATTAATCTAATTGTGGCTGAAACTTCTAGAAAAAGATAGCGATTAAGTCAAAACGGTCTGAGCCTTTTATTAGGAGTTAATCTAGGCCTTTGGTTGTCTAACAGGAAGATATAAGAAGGGGCTTGAGGGTCATTTGGAAAAGACACTGAGAGATCAAGATATCAAATTTTTGAAGTGAGAAGTTCTGAGGAGGAAATTCTGATCGAGTAGATTTCTTGCAGTTGAGGGGCAGGGATAGTTGGGTTGGAGTATCTTCTCCAGAGCCTAGGATACACAACAGAGAGAGGTAGAGAGACACCAGAGCTGTTGATGTTGAGCCAGAAGGGCCCATGCAGAGCTTGATGCTGAGCTAGAAGGGTTCATGTAGAGGTAGCTCAGTCACCCATGCAAAAGTCTGAGTTTTGCAGAGGCGCTGACATTTCTGAGCGGAGAGGGTTGGAAATTGCTATGGAAGGCAAGACATTTCCCAATTGAGGTAACGCAGAGCCTCAGAGAGCTCCACGCAGTTACTGCGCAGGGGTATCGTAGTTGTAGTTGGGGACAGTTGATTCAACTGTCGGAATAGTCGGGATTTGTCAGGTAGAGTGAGGTAATCTCACAATTCTTCTCTGTCAGTTGTATTTCTTTGTAGCTGGATCGCTGGGAGGGCATCCAAAGTTGTATTCATAAAGTACTGCTTAGTAATATAAAACCCTCAGAGTTGCTACACTGATTTTCCCGCATTGGGTTTTTCTAGGGACATTTGTCCAAAAATAACGGTGTCCTATTTGTTTGTATTTCCTTACTCAGTTTCTATGTTTCAGAATCATATTTAATTTGGTGTAGGCTGCTTCAGTAATTTACTTCAATATTTCAAGAAGAAATTTGAAATAAGTTTGTAATATAATTTACGATCTAGGTGAGGTAGATTCAACTGGTTGCAGTAGGATTCTGGAGATTGTTATATCTAGGAATTTTCACATCGGCTTTTGCCCATGTGCTAAATGTGTTTGTCCTGTCCATCTTTTGCATCTTGTGGTACATTTTGTTGATTTCTGGTAGCATCGGATGTGCTCTAAGTGTCAAATATTGCAGGGAGGCTTAGGCACATGCATTCCAAAGAACCCAAAAGTCATTTTGGGAAATTCCACCCAAAAACTGTTGTATTAAAATAATTAATTATTTTTAATGGGGCCCTAAGTCTAAACTTAAGAAAATAATATAATTAAAGGGTATTAATATAAACTGTGGGTGCAACTTCTAGAAGAAGACGAGGATCAAGCAAAAATGATGTTAGCCATTGATTAGTTTCTCATCTGGGCCGTTGAATGTCAATGAGGAGATTATTTAAGGAGGCTTGAGGGTCACTTGGAAAACACACACAGGGAGTTCAGAGAATTGATTTTCTGAAGCATAGCAGCTTCTGGTAGATTTTTGATAGTGAGCTTTTGCAGTGAGGGGCAGGGATAGTTGGGTTGGAGTATGTTCTACAAGACCAATGATCAACAGTAGAGAGGCAGAGGGACACCAGGAGGAAGCAGCTGCAGACCCAGGAGGGGTTGACGCTGGGCTAGACGGGCCCACGCAGAGCTGACACAGAGCCAGAAGGGCTCACGCAAAAGCAGCACAGTCTTCTAATGTAGAAATCTGAAATCTGCCGGGGAGATGAGATTTCTGAGCCGAGAGGGTTGGAAACTGCTCCAGAGGGCAGAGGTTTCCCAGTTGGGTTGACGCAGAGACTATTGAGGCTAATGCATGGCCTACACAAGGCCAATGCAAAGATAGCGGGGGATAGTTGGTTTAGCTGGCGGAACAACCAGAATTGCCGGGTAGAGTGAGGTAATCTCACTAAGCTTTTTTACCAATTTGTTTTCTCTGTAACTGGATCGCTAAAAGGGCATCCAAAGCTGTATTTAGAAACTATTACTTAATAATAGAAACCCTCAGAGTTGCTACACCGATTTTCCTGCATTGGGTTTTTCTAGGGACATTTGTCCACAAAATATTGTCACTTGTGCATCTTTCTCTGTTTGTTTTGTTCTTGTTTTGGGCAAATTAATTAATTAAGTGAAGGTTGTAGTGTGTTAGCTTCGATATTTGTTGTAGGAAAAAATAAATAATTTGTTTCAGTATTTAACAAATAGGAGAAATTTAATCAGTTGCTGCAGTAGGTGATTTGGGTGGGATTCTCGAATTTTCACATGGTATCAGAGCATTGAAGGTGAAGCAAGAAAGAATAGTACCAAAGACCCAACGTTGAGCAGAAGAGGGAGGGGCAGAGGGAGCAACGTAGAAGCCTCAATGTGAGGAGGGCTGGTGGGACACATTCTTTTTTGCAGGCCGTTTTGCTGGTCAGAAAGATGTAAGAGGAGAAGGAAGGAGCACAGTTGAGGGAATTTCTCCTCCGAGGACTTCTAGCCAAGGAATCAGAATTCTCACTTGCTGAGCAGCAACGGAGAGAGGCAGATCTACAAGCTCCAGAAGGGAGTGCGTAGGCCAATCTAGTGCTGCGCAGAGGAGAGAGGAGGTCATTCGATAGTTCTTGTGGCAAAAATGGCAACCAGTGGCTTGAGGGATCAAGACAAGTTGGATGGGGCATCCAACTACATCATCTAGAAGGCAAGGATGTCATTCCTTCTAGATGAGCATGCCCTCAAGACATATGTCGATAGTGTGGTGGTTTTGCCTGCAGATGCAGATCTGTTGAAGAAATACAAGGCCGAGATGGAGAAGGCAAAATGAATGATCCTCAACAGAGTGAAGGATCATGTGGTCTGTCACATCGCTAGCAGAGGGATTGCTATGAAGATGTGGGAAGCATTGTCTATGCTGTATCACGGATATTCCGAACAACAGAAGATGTACCTTGAACAGAAGCTGAGATTTGCTGAGGTCTAGAAGGGGAGCGCGTGGATCCATTCCTCACGAAGCTTCAGGAAACCTGTGATGAATTGTCTGTTGTGGGGCATACACCTCAAGATTCAGAGTTGGTTAGACTGGTCCTCAATTCTATCTCAGATGATTGGCAAGTCTTTGTCTAGAGTATCCTGGGCAGAGCAGCTTTGCCGAATTCGGATGAGATGTGGGCAGCTCTAAAACAAGAGGAGCTGATGAGAGACTTAGTCAAGGTTAAACTTGATGGAAGCAACAGTAGTGGGTTGAAGCCCAAGGAGGAGGAGGAGAATGCAGCCCTTGCATCGAAGGGATGGTAGGAGCAGTGGAGACATAAGAAGGATGTCTCGTATATGAATTGTTTCAGGTATGGCGAGATGGGTCACTACGCTACACAATGTCTTCTCAGGAAGAAGGACAATGATGAGAAACACAATCTGAAGGCTGTGCTTGCGAAGATCAAAGAGGAGGAGTTTGCCATGACAGCCGAGATACCTCCAGGAGGGAGGTGGGCTGATTTGGAGTTGTAGTATGAAGGAGCTACAGATGGGTAGGATCCTTAAGGAGCCCACCTCTTGGATCAATACCTTGCTATAGGAGCCCGTTTTGTGGTAGCAAGATGGATTAGTGTCGGATGGTGCCGAGGAGTGTCGAAGAGACAATTGCAGTGGCTAGGAGCGCCAAAGACTGAGTAACACAAAACAGAGTTGGCAGCAGTGTAGATGGCATAGAGCAGAGGTCAGCAACAACGTAGTAGATTCAGAGGGTCCACACAAAGACTAGCAGCAGTCAGGCTCTAGCATTCATGTGGTATCATATTGAACACAATTAGTTCAGTAATTTGGGATGTTTTTTCTGTTGTTGATGCAATAGCAACAACAATCTGTAGTGCAGTAGAATTTGGCAGTGGCAGTGCTAGCAGCAGCACAGATGCACAAATTTAGAGGGAGTTGCAGTACGGATGCAGTGTTGATAGTGGCAGGGTCATCAACAGTACAGACGCAACATTTTCGCAGTGGTAGGTAGACAACATGTCAAACATCAACAATGCAAAGGACGATGATATGAAGTCAGTGTGATGCTTCATTGGGAGGCATTGCTAGAGCGCATTCTTCGCTAAGAGGGAGTGTTGATGTCTTGTAGCATTGGATGTGCTTTAAGTCTCAAATTTTGCAGGGAGGCTTAGTCACACATATTCCAAAGAACCCAAAAATCGGTTTGGGAAATTCCACCCAGAAACAGTTGTATTAAAGTAATTAATTATTTTTAATGGCACCCTAAGTCTAAACTTAGGAAAATAAAATAATTAAAGGGTATTAATATAACTGTGGGTGTGACTTCTAGAAGAAGACGAGGATCAAGCAGAAATGATCTTAGCCATTGATTAGCTTCTAATTTGGGCCGTTGAATGTCAATGAGGAGATTATTGAAGGAGGCTTGAGGGTTACTTGGAAACCACAAAGAGGGAGTTAAAATAATCGATTTTCTGAAGTAGAGCAACTGCCAGGAGATTTTCGATAGTGAGCTTTTGCAATTAGGGGTAGGGATAGTTGGGTTGGAGTATCTTCTCTAGGACCTAGGATCAACAATAAAGAGGCAAAGAGACACTAGGAGGAGGCAGCGCAGACCCAAGAGGGGTTGATGCTGGGCCAAAAGGGCCCATGTAGAGCTAGAAGGGTTCACGCAAAAGCAATGCAGTCTTCCAGTGCATAAATCTGAAATCAGCTTGAGAGGTGAGATTTCTGAGCCACTAGGGATGGAAATTGCTCCAGATGGCAGACATTTCCCAGCCGGGCTGACACAGGGCTTACGCAGGGCTTATGCAGTGCCAACACAGAGATAGCCAGGGATAGTTGGTTCAATTGCTGGAACAACTGGAATTGTTCAGTAGACTGAGGTAATCTCACTAAGTCTTTTTGCCAGTTTATTTTCTCTGTAATTGGATTGCCGGAAGGGCATCTAGAGCTGTATTCAGAAATTGTTGCTTAATAATAAAAACCCTCAGAGCTGCTGCATTGGTTTTCCCGCATTGGGTTTTTCTGGGGATGTTTGTCCAGAAAATACTATCACTTATGCATCTTTCTCTATTTGTTTTGTTCTTGTTTTGGGCAAATTAATTAATTAAGTGAAGGCCACAGTGTGTTAGCTTGGATATTTGCTGTAGGAAATAATAAATAATTTGTTTCAGTATTTAACAGATAAGAGAAGTTTAATTAGTTGTTGTAGTAGGTGATTCAATTGGGATTCTCGAGTTTTCACACATTTTCCGGTTGAATGTGGCCAATTATGCTTTTACTTTTCTTTTTAGCTCCATCAACCTTTGAGGCATCGTGGATTGACCCAAGGTGCGGGCAAGGGGAAGGGGAGGCTAACCCTATATGTACTCAGTGGAGGAATGTGGACCCAGGTGGGAGAAATGATGAATAGGGTTATAATGAGCATAGGGGGAGTGATGTATGTGGATTGTTGAAGTTTCTAAGTCTACTAGTTAGAAACCCTCCATGCACTTTACTGATTTATTCCTACCTACTTGTTTTATTAATTAACAAGTTATTTACCATGTAAATACTGAAAATAAACACATTTGCATGCTCAATATATTAAAGATCATCAACTAAAGGAAACAAAAACAAGCACACAAAATGACACTGTTATTTTTGGACCAATGTGCCCGGAAAAACCCAATGTGGGAAAACCAGTGCAACTATCTGAGGGTTTTCTTATTAAGCAATTTCAGAATACAATCTGAGTCCCAAATCTGGTTTACCCAACAGAGAATGCCCTTGGCAGTAATACCTCTTTGTTTGAGACAGATGTCTTGGCTGAAACCTTGGATAATCTCTCTGACAGCTCCTCAGCTCCAATCTGCCCCAGAAACCCCATCATCTGCCTCTTTGGACTGTGTCAGCCTCTCTCTACCTAGCGTTGACCCTACGTCACCTCGAATAGGCCTGCGTCAGCCTTAGGAGGCCCTGAGTCAGCCTTCTGGCCCTCTACGTCAGCTACGCTGGCCTCTTTGAAGCACTGCATAGCTCCTGGTTGCCTCTGCGTGAGCCCTGGCTGCTACTGCATCACTCCCTCTGGTTCCTACTGCAGCACTCTCTCTGGCTCCTGTGCTAATCAACTGACACTATCTCTGCCTCTCTGTCTCTCTGTACTCACTTCCCCTCAGATGCAACTCGATCATTGATTCTATCTCTCTTAGCAAACCTCGCTCTAGAGAATTGAATGACTGATCATTTGGTGTCATCTCCAAGTGACACTCAAGCCCCCTCTTATACTTTTCTTGTTGACAAATCAACGACTCAGATTAAGTCCCTAATCAACGACTAAGAATAGGTCTGGCTTGATCCATGACTTTTGGACCATTCTAACATAGTTTTATATTAATTCACATTAATATTTTAATTTCCCTAAGTTTAGACTTAGGGACTCCATTAAAAATATTAATTATTTAATATCTCCCAAATTGTTTAGAATCTACCCAAACCCTTTCTGGGTATTGGAGTTCTCATGTGCCCCAACCTCTCCACCAAATTTCATGGCTAGAGTACATCCGATGCTACTCCAAATCATCACTCCGTCTTAGCGAGGAGTGTGCTCTAGCGATACTCCTCATTGAGTATCACCCTGATCATCTGACATTGGTCCCTCTACTGATGCTAGGTCTGCTGCCCATCATCCTTTGCACTGTTGCATCCTGTACTGCTACCCATGGCTCTGCCATTGCCACTACTGCATCTGCACTGCATCTCCTCTCAGCGTGTTGCATCGTGCTGCCCACTTCTACATTGCAACTCAGTTACTGAGAAGTAACTAATCTCCCAATTCTGACCTT
>APFE031528272.1:44174-96905 GCA_000404065.3 Pinus taeda
TTTCTTATTAAGCAGTTTTAGAATACAATCTGGGTGCCAAATTTGGCTTACCCAACAGAGAATGCCCTTGGCAGTAGTATCTGTCAGTCTAAGGCAGATGTCTTGGCTGAAATCGCGGATAAACCCTCTCGCAGCTCCTCAGCTCTAATCTGCTCCAAAAACCCCAATGTCTGCCTCTCTAGACTGCGTCAGCCTCTCTCTGCCCAGCGCTGGCCCTGCATCACCCTGAATAGGCCTGCATCAGCCTTAGGAGGCCTTGCGTTAGCTTTCGGGTCCTCTGCTTCAGCTACGCTGACCTCTCTGAAGCATTACGTAGCTCCTGGCTGCCTTTGCATGGCCCTGCGTGAGCCCTGGCTCCTATTGCATCACTCCCTTTGGCTCCTGCACTGACCTCACGACACTATCTCTGCCTCTCTGTCTCTCTGTACTCACTGCTCCTCAGCTGCAACTCCGATCGCTTATTCTATCTCTCTTAGCAAACCCCGCTCTAGAGAATAGAATGACTGATCATCTGGTGTCATCTCCAAGTGACCCTCAAGCCCCCTCTTATACTTTTCTCATTGACATATCAATGGTTGAGATTAAGTCCTTAATCGATGGCTAAGATTAGATCTGGCTTGATCCATGACTTTTGGACCATTCTAACACAATTTTATATTAATTCACATTAATATTTTAATTTCCCTAAGTTTAGACTTAGGGACTCCATTAAAAATATTAATTATTTTAATATCTCCCAAACTGTCTAGAATTTGTCCAAACCCTTTGTGGGTACTGGAGATCTCATGTGCCCCAACCACTCCACCAAAATTTGTGGCTAGAGCACATCCGATGCTACCCCAACATGGATGAGGGAGCGGGACCACGTAAACAAAATGGGTTTCCCATGAGGTACTATCCTGAGATCCCAAAGGTCAGTAAAAGAGATCCCACGGGACTAGGTTCCAAGGGTAACGTCCAAAAGAGGTCTAGGGGACAAGAGCACAAACCTAGTCCACTCTTTCCGCCGAATCCCCCCATTAATTCATGCCGAAAAGTCTCCATGATAAGTAAACTTCAATACTCAATCACCAAATGACAAGGTATACCTTTAGGTTTGGGAGGCCCACCTTCAAACATACGATCATGATAGATGGGTGAGGGACCACATGGTTGGCTCAGGTGGTAGAGAAGTGGCACAATGAGCTAGTTGGTGGCTGCAAGGGGCTGTCGATTGAGGACCATCTTTGAGAAATTTTTTCTCCTAGGGATATCACCCACAAAATGGTGGGTAACATCTGTCTCCAACTGGGACATGATCTATTGAACAGTGGGCGAAGCTACACGAATGAGAGGTCACGAGAACACCAACAAAACCCCAAACATGTTTGTTGCACATATGATAGATGAAAAACACGGGGTGACATGCTTTCGCGACATCTCATGATCGCACATGCTTGGATTAGACCCATAAAATCCTCATAAAATAAACTTTCAAATGCAGTTTTAAATCTAAATGCAGCTAATCTATCATGAGAAACATAATATGACATTAGTTGTAATGCGAAAATTAGTATGCAATGCATCCTACTCTAACATGCATAAGATACAATATCAAGTGCCCTAGGGGAAATACTCCTTTAGGAGTTGTCCATTCATGGGAAGGGGAACAGATTCTCCCTCAAGGGTCTCTAAATGGTATGAATTTATCCCTGCCATGTCATCTATCTTGAATGGGCCTACCCATAGGTTGTCCCATTTCTTGTGCTTATCAGGCTTCTCCCTTATTTTGTCCCATAGGAGCACAAGGTCACCAGGTTTGAAGGTTCTGCTTTGCATATGCTTCTAAGTGGCTTTCATTTTATTATGACTAGGAGCAAGTTGGTCAAGGTCTTTCCTTCTATTTTCATTGCTTTCAATGATTTGATCAATACAGGATTGTATAAGATCTTGTTGATTGGGCAAATCTTTTAGACACTCAAGGGTGGGTAACTGGAGTTGCATAGATAGCTTGGCCTTGGACTTGTATACTAGTTGGAATGGGCTGAATCCATTAGATGCTTTCACTGTTGTTCGATCAACCCAGAGGGCGTATTTGATCTTGTTATCCCAATCCTTCTTGTTATCACCAATGGTCCTTTTGATAATTCTTATGAGGTTTTTGTTGCTTGATTCGGCTTAGCCATTCCCCTGAGGATAGTAGTTAGATGAATGTGACAATATTATACCATATTTTTACACAGGGATGTGAGAGCCATGGAGTCAAAAGCTTTCGCATTGTCGGTCACGATTTTGGTAGGAACGCCGAACTTGGTAATAATTTTGTCCTCAAGGAAATCCATGACCACTTGATCAATTGCTTTCTTGGTTGGTATGGCTTCAACCCGTTTAGTAAAATAGTCAGTTGCCATGAGAATCCGCTTATACCCATGGCTTGAGTTATCTTTGAATTCACCAATAAAATCCAAGCCCCTTTTTTGGAAAGGGGAATCTACCAACACATTTTCTAGTGTCATGGCAACCAGATGTTTTCTAGCAAAGAATTGACATGGTTGGCATTGTTTCACAAAATTCAAGGTGTTAGAGAATATGTGGGCCAATAGTAACCAAGCCTCAAAATTTTGTGAGTAGTAGTTTAGGCAGCATAATGTCCCCCACAAAACCCAACATGGAACTCTTCATCATTTTTTCAGATTCTTCCCTATTAACACATCTGAGGATTACCCCATCAGGACTCATCCATCTAAGTCCATCCATGGTAAGGCAGAACTTAGATTCTTTTAATCTCAGGGCTCTCCTCTTATGCTCAAGTAGGTGAGGAGGGGCAGACAAGTTGCGTAGTAATAAACAATATCCTTATATGATTCATCCTCTTCAAGCTGGACAATAGTGGCACATAGTTTGTCTTCCTCTCCTTCCCTAATGACCTCATTGTTGCTTTCAGTTAGCATTTCGGCAAGACCTTGTCCCTTGATGAATTTCTTTGGATGGATGTCGAGATCATATTCTTGGATTTTAGATACCCATTTTCACAGTTTGCGACAATATGTCTTTCACAGAAGGATACAAGACATATGCATATACCTTGTTATACCCAATATAAGCCCTAAAATACTTGACAGACTTGACAAGGGCATATGCTTGTTTTTCAGTGATTGTGTATCTTGTCTCAACATCACGCAATGGTTTGCTCATAAAGGCTATGGGCCTTTCGTTCCCTTCATCATCCTTTTGCATAAGTATGCTTGCAATAGTATCTTTAGAGGCAAAGGAATAAATGATAAAGTCCTTGGTGTAGTTAGGACTAACTAGAATGAGAGCAGAGGCAATCCTTTCTTTGATTTATTTGAAGGCTCTATTTGTTGCATGATTCCACGTGTAGGGAGTATCCTTTTTTAGGAGGTCATTCATGGGCTTAACAATTTCGGCAAAGTTCGGTATAAATCTTCTTACAAAACTGATCTTGCCAAAGAAGGATCTTAGAGCATTTTGGTCTTTGGGAGAAGGGATATCCTTGATGGCTTGGATCCTTCCAGGGTCAATACGAATCCCATCCTTGGAGATCACATGCCCGAGCAATTTACCTTTATCAAAACCAAAGATCAACTTCTTCTTCTTGTGAGTGTCGTATGGGAGCGATGATTCTTGCATCAACCATTTTTTGGAGTTCCTCTTTGACCAAGGGAGCAAGCTTAGGATTTATTTGCCTCAAATTTTGTTTAACAAATTTCACCCGTTCTTTGAGACGAATGGTGTGTTGAATGACTTCAGGGCTTTAGGCCTTTAAATCATCGTAAGACCAAGCAAAAACATCCTTGAATTGTCTTAAGAGTTTCTTGAGTTCATCCCTTTCTTCTTTGGATAGATTTCTTCCAATTTTGATAATTTGAGGCGAAGTTTTGGATCCTACTTTGACATCCAACGTATCAGGTGGTTCTTGGTCCTCATGCTTGGTTATGTTGATATCATCCTTATCAAAATGTTGTTCATTGATTATATCCATATCTCTCCTGAGATGGTCTTCATGGTCTTTGAGGAAGTTGTTTATGTCTTGTTTGTCTTCAAACACGGGCCAATGGTCGTCATAATCGGGGACAAAGGGTTTGTGGATTGTGTCGATTATACATTTTCCTCTTTTTGAAACATCACTAGGAATGATTGAGGAAGTAGATGTAGCTATAGCTAGGGCATTGGCCATGTCATTTAGGTGTCGATCTAGGGCTCGAAAAGCTAGTTCTTTAAAACCCTTGATCATATGAACGATTCTTTCTCTGCAAGGCTTCAACTTTTCGTCTTTTGTATCAGAGGTACCCCTTATTTGCGAGATCACTAGGTCAGAGTCTCCTATTATGAGTAGTTGTTGAATTTTTCTTGACTTGGCTGCTTCAAGTCCTAATAATAGGGCTTCATAGTCGGCAATATTGTTGGTGCAAGCAAATTGGAGTCTTAGGGAAAATAGTACATTTTCTTTGGATGGGGAGATGATTACAATGCTTGCCCCTGCCCCAGATTTAGAGTGTGCTCCATCGAAATACATTACCCACAGTCCAAAAGGGGGCAGAGTGTTGGTGTGTTCGTGCTTGAAAATTATCCATTCCCCAATTTTATCGTTTTCTTCCTCTAAAGCATTGTCAGTCTCTTGGGAGGATGTGATCATGGGGGCAGAAAATACATGTCTAGGAATAGATACATAGGAGTTCTCCTTTCAAGGGAAGTATATAATGAAGCTATCTTTGCTAATGGACAAGTTTAGATTTTCAATTAATTGCTTAGACACAATCATCCCCCATGCAGGGTTCATTTCAACTGTGACTATGTTGATGGAGAATTCTTTTTCAGGATATGTATGAATAAAGGCCCTTACTCCTTCCACTACTCCACAAACTTTAAGCTCATCACTGTTTAGGATCATCATAGTGGAACATTGCTTTGAGAGCTTAAGTCCAAGCTTCCTTATAATGGTGGAGGGCATGATGTTAATGGGGTTACCAAAATTTAGAATACAATTTCTTAAGGTGTGACTGTTGATTCCAAAAGCAATGTAAAAGGGATCACTCAACTCAAAAGCTAACCTTATAACCATTCTTATGGCTAGATCAGGGGGTTACTTCTTTGCTTTCCTTTCATCTTTGGGTAATGTATCCTTTTGGTTAGGGCAAAAATCCTCGTCATCAGATGAGTTATCTTCTTCAACATGTAACATGTTGATGGAAGTTTGCCTCATGGCTTGATCCAAATCAAACACGATATTTTGAGCTTGGAAAAGACTAGTGGGTTTTTTGTTCCTAGCATGGAAGGCCAATTTCCCTGTGAAAGCGTTCAAGTAGACAACTAAGGCCACCTCTTATGGAGGAGCTAATTCTTGGGGAATAGAACGAATAATCATGTTAAAACTGTGGTTGAATTCGACAACGGATTCATTATTATCCTTCTTAGTGGATAAGAGACCCTTATATAGTTGGACTACGTCTTTTCTATGGTACCACCATTTCTCGAATGTTTCAACAAATCCTTGCCATGAAGAGATGGAGGATGGGGAAGGGATAGGTACCATACCCGAGCTTTTCCTATTAAGGTTGTGGCAAAGGAAATCATACGGTTACATTTATTGTAAGATTGATCACATGTTTGGTACTCAAACTTCAAATGATGCTGTTGGGGATCTTACTCTTCAATGAACTTAGGCCTATCGGGATCTTCAGGTAAAGAACTAAACTGGGCCCCAATCATTTTTGAAAGGTTGAGAGGGATAAACAACTTGCTTTTGCTTCAATTTGTTAATCCTCTTATCAAAGAATGGAGTGTGAAGTCCTTCATCCTTTCTACGATGATAGGTGATGGTTTCAAGGTCATCCATTCTAAGGAGGATCTTTGTGGAGTCGCCAGAGGAATATTACAAGATGTCGTCAATGAATCAATTCCTCAATGATTAGGGCGCTAGACCTACTTCCTTTCAATTCCTCAATGATTCACTAGGAGGCAGACCAACTTCCTCCCCTGCAATGGCACCATAAATGTTACCGCTTGAACTAGCAGGGGTCCTAAAAGGGGATCCTTGAATGGCTACTACTAGGCTAAGGGCAATAATGGAGCAATAACCCACTGTCACCTCAGCTAAGGCTCCTTGCTCTCTACGAACTTTCACTGATGGGAGGAGACCCGTTATGATAAGGATCACGAAATGGATGGACCAATGATATGGTGAGGGGTGATCCTTGAAGCCTATTCACAAGAGGCTCAAATATGTGGCTTTCTTGCTTTGAAAGGCAAGGTTGAAAGCTCTCAAGGAAGGGCTTAAGGGGAATTTCAAGGTTTAGGGTTAGGGTATGTATCTTATAATGGAGGTTCCTAGGCCTTAAAATTCTTGTGAAAGCTTGGATTCCAAGTGATCCTTGAAGAATTTTCCTTAATAGTGTATGGGACCACACGAGGCTAAGTGGACTTGGGGTTAGGTCAAGGGGGTGGGGTTTAGCAACCAATTATATGCTTAACCTATTCTGGAGGGAGAAAGGAACGAAAGAGAGAATTTTTAATGAAGGAGAACGTGAGGATCCCAATGAGGTTTCTAGCCTAAGGAAACCAAGGGCCAGATCCAATCTCGAGGCTAGGGCTTGAGATATCTCAAAATCCCACTGTCGAAATTTCTTCAAAATTGGAGAGCACCTGGGAGACACACCAACGCAGTAGAGGCCAAGAGATTGAATTTTTTTGATTGGTGGTTTGCATGATAAATGATGCCTTAGGAGTCCTAATGGGCTGGGCCTAGAAAAGAAGAGGGAGTAAAATGAATAAGGTTTAATCCTTTGGGGAGATTGGAGTCAGGTAGAATTATGAATATGGACTTTTGGATATTCTAGGTCAAGGAGGCCTCAAAGACAACTTTGCTTAGCATTAGGGCAACGACAAAAGCAACTTCAAAGACTTTATACTTCGTTTTGCAACATAGATGGCTTATCAAGATGAATTTCAGTAATGAAACATCCCTAGGAACATTTATTCATTATACATGGCCCATACAAGAAGCATTCACTCTCTAGAAACAAAATTTCTACAACTTGGCATAAATAGAAGCAACAAATAAGCCCTAGTATAGCGAAATCCCAACAACAATGTATGTGACAAAATAGAGAGAAAGAATAGCATTAAATTGTGCTTACATGTATTAGAATATATCCAGGCGTCCAAAATTTTGTTATTCAAGAAGCTCCAAGACATGAGAAAATAATCCAAACATCAAAATTCATTCCATGCTCCAAAAATTCGTCCTCGAAGAAGGATAGCGAAAATCTCTATAGAGATACAAGTTCCAAATCCAAGTGTTGATGCTAAATTGAATTCACATCACTTGTATTTATACACTTTAATGAGTTCGATTTAGCTAATTAGGCCTACATTAGCCCCTAGAATAAATAATGTGCAAAATAACTAACTTTTGGTGACAAGCCCACCAAACTAGCTCACAAACAAAAGAATAAGCCTCTCAAGAGGTCGAATGATCAATAATACATGTTGTTGGGCCATCTAGAGGCTCAGTGAAGTCCATAGGTGCCATAATGAGAAATAGGACTCGCAAAAGTAGTGGACAAGGGGTTGGCCCCTTGTTCTCCAAATAATAAACATGTGGTGTTCGTAATGGGTGTGGGGCACACAAGGGTCCTCATGGGTCTCGAAATAGATCGAAGAAGCTTGTAGATCATCTGCAAGGGCTTGGATGATGTTTTAAGTGATGCCACATCATCATACAGGTCCCAGGTCATTTGCCAAGTGCATGATTCAACTATGGGGCCGGTTGGTTATGGTGAAACAGGTGCATCTTCCTCGTCCAATAGATGAAACTTGAGCAATCTCCGAACATCTTTGGGGATCCCTGGAATGTTGTCTATTGCCGTGGAGGCCCATGGCTGTCTACACACAGCCTACATGTGCTAATGTAGCCCTCTGGAGGGTTAGGGCCCCGTATAAGAAGACCAAACCCAAAATAAAGACCATTTGCAATCTTTGATAAGATCCAATGCGTCCCCTTGCCTTCCAGTACAACAAGTCATTTAAAGAAATAGAGTTAAAGAGCTTACAAACCATGGATAATTGGTGGGCACTTCATAAGGGCATGCCCTTTCATAGTGGGCTTTGGCATGTGCTAATGTCAAAAAGCTCCAAGGGGTTTAACCAAGTGCCCTATTAAGTGGTTTCTACTTTTAAAGGGGGTGATATGTCCAAGGTACATCCTTCAAATGGTGGTGGCATGTGATAAAGTGATGGAACGAAGTAGGGGATGGAGGGGGCAATCTTGGGTCACATGCCAAGGTACAAGGGTAGCTAGTAAAGGGGAAGCCCACACTTGGGTATATAATGTATAGGAGGAAGAAATCGTGGTACATGAGTAACCTCGACCTTGATTTTTCCACCCTTCTTCATTTGCGTTTTGCCTTTTATGATTTTTCTTTGGTTAACTGCTCGGAGCTCAAGGAGTAAGAGCATGATATGTAAAGTATAGTAGTGGATACAGCACATCCTATGCTACCCCAAATCAACACTCCCTCTTAGCGAGGACTGTTCTCTAGCAATACTCCTCATTGAGTATCATCTTGATCATCCAGCATTGGTCCCTGTGCTGATGCTAGGCCTCCCCGCCCAACATCCTCTGCACTGCTGCATCATGTATTGCTACCCATCGCCCTGCCATTGCCACTACTGCATCTGCACTCCATCCCCTCTCATCATGCTGCATCACGCTGCCCATAGCACTGCAACTGCTAACTGGTGCACTGCAACTCAGTTTCTGAGAAGTAAGTAATTGATCCTCCCAATTCTGACATCTCTATCAGGCTAGAAACACTCCCGATGCTAAAGCTCCCTTTGTCGCTGACAAGTGCTCTCTCTGCTGACCTCTCTGTCTGTATATCTCTCCGCTCAACCATTTGTGCATCGATGAAGTTGTGGGTTGCCCCACTATCAACCAAAACTGATCCTCCCTGGCCACGTATTGTCCCCCATACGTGCAACGTCAAATACTTGGGAACTCCTCGCAATGCTGCAAGGGCCCCTCCGATAGGTGTAAAAGTTGCACCGCTTGTTGCTAGTGGTGGAGGTGGCAAAGGACCCTGCACAACATGACTATCTCCTACCTCCACATCATCCTCCTCATCTTCTTCCCCGCTGCTCTCGGACAAGACCTCAATAAAGTGTGCTTTGCCAGCAGCACATCTATGTCCTAGTGCCCATGGCTCCTGACAGGTAAAGCACAACCGCTTCTTCTTCAACTCCCTCCTGGTGTCATCATCAATCTGTGCTTGTCCTGGATTCCCCTTTAGAGGCAGAATCTTCACATCCTTCCCCTTAGGCTGGAAAGCCTGTATCTAGGGGTAAGGTGTCCAGGTCTTGGGTAAGGCATCCTATAAGTCCCGAGTCCTGCTAATAGCATCCTGGAGTGTGGCTGGTCTAGTGGATCTGACTAGACCCCGAAGTGGCTCTACTAACCCCTCAACAAACATGTAGATCCTCTGTGCCGCGGATAGATTTGGCACCATCACTGAAACCCTCAAGAAGTTTGCAATGTAGGTCTCAGGACTCCTGGTCTGTTTGAGCGTCGTTAGCTCAACAAAATGTTGTTCTGGATCCCTTCAGTCAAACCTCTCCATCAATCTCCTGGTGAACTCGACATATGTCGTCACTGTGGAGTGTCTGAGGGTAACCATCCCATGGAACCACCAGTCCTGGGCCTCATCATCCAAATGTAATGTCGCCACTTTGATGGCCTCTGTCTCCGACATCTGGTTAAGCTGGAAATAGATGTCCAGCTTCTCCACCCAAGACCTTGCCGAATTGTTTAATGAACCATCAATTGTAGGCAAGTGGAATCTACTAGTTGTGCATTGGGTGTCTCCATCATGATAATGCCGGTATCCTCTGTGATGGTTGCAGGGTCTGCTATCTCGCTGGAGCTGAACAAAATCTCTGAATGAGAGAGCATCCCTGAACCCCTGCCCATAGGCCTGGTACTCTACAAAATAATCGCCCACATGACCGGGCTCTGTCTCCTGCTAGGCTCCGGCCCCCGTGTCTGCTCCTAGGAAAGTGGGCATGGTAGAGCGTGTAGGGGCATGTGAGGCCATCTGCTGAGTAGTATCACGCTGAGTGGCACCCTGCTCTAGAAAATTGTGGGATGTACCCGACCCCTCACCAACCTGGAAAACCAGTGGGTTCTCATGCTGTCTAGCCTCTACTGCTGTGAATCTCTGCCCCATCACCTCGATCTGCCTTGACAGATCTTGCATTGATTTGAGGAGCATGTCTGCAAATCTCTTCCTGTCCTCATCTACCATCGGATCCTCCTGCTCTGCGTCCACGATAGGCTCCTCCTGTTCTGCGTTCACCACAGGCTCCTCCTGTTCTGTGTCCACCACCCGAACACAGTCTCCCTCTCCGTAGGTGTTCTCCAACCTACACTCAATATCTTTGTATTTCCTACCTCTGTAACAAATATAGGGCTTCTCCCTCGGTGTCATAGACTGCTAGCTCCAGAGGCTGAGCTAGGTCAATGCTCTGATACCACTGTAATATCCCCTTTCAAGGATATCCCTCAAACTCAAGCAAACTCCAACCAGTATAGGAGAAAAACACACAAGTGGTATCGTAGCTAGGAAGCTCAAAGAAATAAGAATAACAATAGTGCAACATATAATAATGTATATATGAAATATAACTAGATACTTAAGAAATGCAGAGAGAAATGCTAAGCCATTTTATTATTCTGAGTAATGGATAGAGTACAAGAGGTGATCAGAAAGATGGCACCTCGACTTGCACAATGCAAGTGAAGAAATACACCCAGAATGGTAAGGAAATGGCCTCTCTCTGAATTGCGTCCCAAGCTACCGGAGAAGTGCTATGCTGCTGCTACTGCTGGAACCAAGTGAGGGTTTGGGGCTGTTCCCCTCCTCGGAAAATGGTGAAACTCTGGAATCAACCTCTGCTCAATAAACCCAGAAAAGCCCAGAAAGCTTTTCTAAAATAGTTGACCCCCGAAAATCACCCCCTTGAGAATCTAGGCTATTCCTCAACGCTCTGTATTGCCATTGAATAGAACCCTCCAAATCTCTGCCCGAAACTTTTCCAAAATCCTCCCAGATGCAAGGGTTGATCCCTTGCTCAATCTCCTAGCTCAAATCCTCCACAAAACCCCAATCCAGAGCTCCTACCTAGAAAGACTGCGTCATCCTCTCTCAAGACTGCGCAGTCATCCAGATGCTCAGCTCCTCCTCAACTCCAAAAATCGATCCTCCTGCAAAAGATTGATGAAACCACCTTGCTCGAGCAGGCACTCGAAGTCCCCCGGGGCTAAAGGTGGGATCTCCAAACAGAGACACTCAATGCACTAAACAGTGCTGTAGATAGGCTAAACAGCTAGCATGCTCTAAGTCGAAGTGACTAGCTCAAATGCAACATAATCGAATGCCAAAACGAGGAGGCTCCTTTCTCCTTTATAGTGTTGGCCTCTCTCAACCCTAAAGCCCACCTCCTCCAACGTAGCCTCTCTCTTGCCACGTGTTCCTCTCCATCTGTGCGGTCCCTCCAAGTGTCTACGTGGGCCCCTTGTCTACGTGGTCCTTTGGCCCCCTTGGCTTCCCCCCTTTAAGTCACAACGTTGTGCTACTAGGGAGTGACTTTATTCAAAAAGTGAGTTATGTCCCCCTTTCCTCACCTTTTTATTTATTAATAACTATAGAAGGCAAAATTGAGCAAAATAGAATATTCCAATTAGCCATGGCTAATTAGGAATATTACATATATTTTATGACTTGGGAACTTCTAAGGAGATATATGATAAGCTCGTTGGCTGTTCAAAGTGAACAATGCAGATCAAATCTTCTTTCTGAAAAACAACTTGAAGGATATCAGGATGGATAAAGGAGAGTCTATCCAATCCTACTTCATGAGAATAAATCAAATCAAGAATGATTTGCTATGTATTGGAGAAGTTATTGCTGACACGGAGTCCACTCTCATTGCACTTGGAGGTCTTTGAAGACCTTGGGATGTATTTATCACCACTATTCTCAAGAATGACAGGATACCTGGTTTCGATGAGTTATTGGCTAGATGCACTCAAGAGGAGACTAGGATGATGGAGAGAGACAAGCCCTCAAATGGAAATGACCCTACTGCTTTCTACGCTCATGCAAAGAGGAAGAATAATACTAGTCTGAGGAGACAAGGCCAGGATCCAAGAAAGGATTCAACGAAGGAAGAAAATGAAGGTGCTACAATTGAAACAAGTTCGACCATTGTGCTAGAGAATGCCCTCAGAAGAAGAATTCTCCAAGGGATGATGACTACACCAACCACAACAATTTCAAAGGCAATGACAATCAAAGGAACAACGGGTTCAACAACAAAGGAAAGAGGAATGCTCCTACTGCTCGAAATGGAAATGGTCGACCTCCCAAAAGGAGAAGAAATGGTAGGTATGATGAAAGTAATGTTGTAGAAAAACAAGATGAATTCTATCTTATTTCTACTCTATCTACTGCCTCTCCTCCAGATACTTTGGATCATTGGTTGATTGATAGTGGAGCCTTAAGGGACTTCACTGGGTACATGGAGGCCCTCTCAAATATGGTTAAAAAGAAGACTAATTTGAAGATCATACTTGGAGATAATGGCACCTACCCCGTGAAAGGGATAGGTAATGTCACTTTTCACTTGAATCAAGGTCAAACCATTCATCTACAAGAAGTATTGTATGTTACCGATTTGAAGAAGAACCTGGTGTCTATTTCTGCGATGGAAGATAAAGGCTTCAAGGTAGCATTCAATGATGGAAAGGTACATATTTGGTAAAGAAACCCTAAATATACATTTACTCTTGTATTTAGGGTTGATGGTATCTACCAAGTTGGTGGAACTCCTTTGGGAGCTTTGGCAAGTGATACTTCTCTTCAATCTGAGCTATGGCACCAGAGGTTTGCCCACTTGCATTACAAAGCCTTACCTGCGGTAAGGAAGATGGTCACAGGTATGCCTGAGTTTAAGATGAACCATGAAGGTGTTTGTCAAGGTTGTGCAACTGTGAAACATGCAAAGGGACCATTCCCTTCTAGTGAATGCAAGACTACCGATATTCTTCAATTGGTCCATTTTGACCTGTTTGGTATGTTGCTTGTCACATCATTGGGAGGATACTCATATTGTGCAATCTTTGTGGATGACTACTCTCGCAAAACATGGATTTATTTCTTGAAAAAGACGGATGAAGTGTTTAATTGGTTTCGTTCTTTCAAAGCATTGGTGGAAAATCAAACAGGGAAGAAGATCAAGATATTGAGGACCGACAATGGAACCAAATATGAATCATATATAATGACTTTTGAAAAGAGGTTGGCATTAAGGGGGAGGCAACTGTTCCATACACTCCTAAGCAAAATGGTGTTGTTGAAAGGAAGAATCGAACAACCATGGGAGCCACCCGTGCCATGCTCCATGATCAAGGTCTACTGAAGTTCTTATGGGGAGAAGCTGCGAACACTGTCCTATATGTTTAAAATAGGAGCCCACATCAAGCCTTGGATTTCAAAACACCCGAGGAGGTCTTCACTGATAAGAAACTTGATGTTTCTCATTTTAGAATATTTGGTTGTCCCGTGTATTTTCATGTGCCTAAAGAAAAAATAAATAAGTTAGAAGCTTTTCAGAAGAAGGCATATTCATTGGATATAGTGAAAATATAAAAGCATAGCGGATCTATGTACCTGGTCAAAGAAATGTAGAAGTAAGTTGTGATGTCACTTGACGTAGGAATCAATTGTTTCGAGAAATCTCAACAATCGGCCCCTGTGTTTGCTATCTCGTTTATTGTCCAACCCTTCGCTGCGCTACTCTGATTTCCTTAATATCAGCCCGGCAACAGATCTTACCTTTATTTAATCGGTGGCAATGCATTTGTCAACTCATCCACAATAATATTGGCAAAATCCTTTTAACAAAGTTTTGATTTCTTCAGGTAAATCATCTAAGTTTGTGGAAGTTAAAATTACCTTCGGTCTCCCTATGACAGCAAAATGCATTTCTTCACCTTTTCCAACCTCTTGTAACAACGCCTTTCTGCTCATTAGCATAACACTATTTCCAGGTGCTCCTTTGTTAGCGTTATCCTTCAATGGCAGCGATGTATGTTTATTTCCATCCTTCTCCAAAGTGTAAGTGTTTCGCCTCTCATCATGAATAACTTTTCGATCAAACTACCACGGTCTTCCCAACAATACATGGCATACATCCATTGGCATTACATTGCATAATATTACATCCTTATACGTACCAATTTGTATTTCAACCTTGCATTGTTCTGTCACAATGATCTGATGTCCCTTCTGCAACCACGACACTTTGTAAGGAGTAAGGTGCACTGTCTTTGCTAATCCGAGCTTGTCCTCCATCTCTGTAGAA
The DNA here is from genome assembly GCA_000404065.3 of Pinus taeda. Taxonomy (NCBI): domain Eukaryota; kingdom Viridiplantae; phylum Streptophyta; class Pinopsida; order Pinales; family Pinaceae; genus Pinus; species Pinus taeda. The sequence goes on from APFE031528272.1 coordinate 58,596, forward strand.
ACAAGGTTATTAGTGCTTCCACTGTCAATTATTACTTTACAACACTTACCTTTTGATTTACAGGTAGTTCCAAATGAATTCTTCCTCTGCGTTGGTTCTTTAATCTCTTTCTCTGTCTTAAGCAATGTCCTTCTCAACAACAGGGATTATCCTACTTCAGGGGGTTCTTCCTTTTCCATAAGTAGAGGTGTTTGTGGCTTTGCCTCAGCGACATTCGCATTTCTCTGACTTGATGGTTTATTATGAGGACAGTCCCACGATACATGTCCCCATTGTCCACATGTGTAGCATCGAATATCTCTTCCTTGGCCCCTTCTTTGGGCGCAAATCTTCCTTTATTAAAATCCCCTCTCTGTGGTGGTCTGCTAGTTGAACTGCCTGCTTCATGCTGATGTTGCTATCCCCTTGGTTTGGTAGTTCCTCTAACTCTTACTGAGCTTCTTCCTTTATTCCTCTGATTCTGTTTTCTCAACATCTTCTTCTCTGCCTTCAAACTCGCTTGATAGACATCCTCAATAGTCTTCAGACTTAACAAGTTGATCTCGCCTCGTATGTCATATCGTAAGCCATTGATATATCTGGCTACCTTCTCCATGTCATCTTCTGCATGTCCTGCTCTAAGACTTAATCTATAAAATTCTTTTGTGTACTCTTTAACAGACATTCCTTTTTGCCTTAAATTCTGCAACTGTTTAAAAATATTTAACTGATAATCTTTAGGCATAAATTTGGTTTTCATCTTACTTACCATTTTGTCCCATTGCTTCATCTTGGACCTTCCTTTCCTCGTTCTGGATGTCTGTAGCTCATCCCACCAAATAGCTGCATGACCTTTTAATCTGGTAACTGCAAATTTCACCTTCTTCTTGTCGTCAACTTCCTCTTCATAGTCAAAATATTTGTCTAATGACCTGATCCAATCCATTAACTCTTCTGTATTGAGACTCCCTTCATACGTAGGAATTTCCACCTTTGGTTTTGTTAATTTTAGGTATGTTCTATGCTTAGAGCAATTTATTTCAATTTTCACAGTTAGCTCAATATCTTTTCTAGATTAGCAATCACATCAGCATTAAAGTAAACTGTAGATAGAACATAAACATAAATCGCAGAAGACAAGCCAAGACAAGAGGACACAAGATGTGGCTCTAGCCAGGGACAAACCCAATGTGTGGAAACCCTTTGTGAATTCATCTTGTATGTTCTTTAATAGTTCAATAGAGAGAGGGAGAGATATTATGTTTACAACAAAAGTCAACACTTTGACTTATCTAGATAAGAGCATAGATCATCTCTAAGAAGATGATACATGAGATCAGTTGAAGACATGATGTTTCAACTGATTCTCCAAGGTGACTCCTTCATTGATGCAGGAACATTCACCCAAGAGAAAATCATTGTAATTAAGTAGACATAGGGGGTCATGTATTTTTAGGAAGTTGGATTCTTAAGTGATAAATTGATGTAATATTAGGCTTTGAGTGATTAAAATAGGAATCAAATTAGATGTGTAAGATATCCTGTAAATGTTCTCGAATAAAGAGGACATAAGTGACTAGTAATGACAGAGTTAGAAGTCAAATCCAACTCTTAAAGTCGTTCATGATTCGAGGAACAAGAGAGAGATTTTAGGAATTTAATGAGTTAGAAGTGGACATAGAGGATAGAGTATATGTAGGAGTCAGTTCAGTAGATTTAGGAGTCGAACTAGGATGAGTTGAACAAAACTCCCTGGCATATATGTAAGCCTATGGGCAAAAGGAGGAGGAGGCCGCTGATAGCAGATTAGGCTACGAGACAGAGAGACTCGTTATGTAATCAACTGTTTATATGTTTATATACAGAGGAATTTGATTCTGAGTGTGGAAATGTGTTAATCATGTGTCTATTGATTGATTACTGTGTGAAATCGTAGGTTCTGTAACAGAGGGTGCAGGCAGAGTACAGAGGAGAAGAATGAGCCAAGCGGTTCGTGATGGATCTTTGAATCCATTGAGAGATTAAATAGAGTCCATAGTCAGTGATAAAAATCGTAGAAATCAAGCTTAGGAGGGAGTCGCAGCGGAAATAGTGAAGGAATCGAAACCTTTGAAGAGGAGCTAAATCATGGAAGAATTGAAGACTTAGCGAAAAAGACAAGTAAAAAGGAGCGAGGAGTGAAGCATTGGTGCTCAGCAGCCGTTGGATCTGGAAGATGAACTGTCTAGATGATGTCGCTGAGGAGCAAAGCGAAATATCGCATCGGCGGAGTTTATTACTCAGTTTGAGTCCCGCAAGTATAAAACCCGATTTACACTAAAAATGAGCTCAAAACATAGTCGGATTTAGAATCCGGACTTGAAATTTTATAAAGAGTGGCTTATACCCTTAGCGGGTCCAAAAGATTAATCGGATTGGTGCTTTGAAGTGGTAGGGGTCCGACCATCGAGAAGAGCGATTGCGATAATGCGATGTATCCTGGACCGTCGGATCGGGAGTCCAAATCGACGGTCCAAAAGATCGCTTATTGCATATCGGAGAGGCCAAAGGTTTAGCAACAGTGGAATAGCGAAGGGCCGATACACTGATAGCGATAAAGCGTTGATCAATGATTGGAAGAATCAGAGGTCGGGGCAATCAGAGCGGCGAAGGAGTTAATACGGAGGACCAGACTCAATGAGTTGATGAATGTGGTTATATACTTTTTTAAATCTGAATAAAGGGTTCGAAGTGGAATTTCTTTTGTATTCCGTGAAATTGTTGTGCCGAGTCATCTAACGAAAAAGGTGGTGTTTACAGTCCGATAGTCGCATATCGGAGTCGGAGGGTGATGAAGCATGTATGTATGAACCATGAAGGGAGCGATCGCCAATTGCGATAAAGGCAATCCTCAGGAAATGTGCAGAAACCGTACTAAAGGCGGAAAGGTATGTTTTGGGAGCATTTTCCTTTGTAAATGGGTTTTATAAGGAAATAGCGCCAATAGAGCATTTCATGCGATATGACATATATGAACCAAGGTTTTGAAAGGAAAAGGTTATATATGTGTGGTTTAAGGGTTTATAAAGATTAACGAAGGTTTCTACAGGGTGATAGAGTCCCGATAAGAAGGATATAACAGAAGACTTTGATAAATGGATAAATGAAGGCTTGAGGATTAATTTAACTCCCGATAGGAGGTTTAAGCGGGGTGATTGGCTCCGATATAAAAGGAACTATGGCTTAAAGGGCCTTAAATGTGTATGGTTGAAGATTTGACTCTTTTGTGAGTCAAATACCTGGGACAGATGTATTTATGCATGTTTATGCTTACTGTGGGTATGTGCGGGGCTAACCCTGCATCATAGTGGTATCAGAGTAGAATTGTGATTAAAACTGTTGGGGTTAAACAAAACAGAGAAATTCTATGTGAAAGAATTAAAAGCAGAGTTATGTGTTAAGGTTTTTATGCAGGCAAGGAAGGATTAGATTCTAATCTGACAGAAGAAAGGCACACAAAGGTGATGTGTAGCAGAACTTGCAGATGCAAGAGACAGAGGACAATCCATTCAAAGTACAGGTGGAATGGTGAAACAAGATCATGCTGAGATCTTGAAAGTGAGGAATATGTTCTGTTTTAAATTGAGAATGTGTGTTTTTACACTAATGCACAAGTGACAACAAGAGAAGCTATGTGAGAGGAGAACCAGATGTGTTCTTGAAGACAGAGTAAGGAAAATACTTTGATGGAGTATTGGTAGTGAACCTGAAGAATCCAACAAGAGATTGGACAGAGAGGACAGTTGAAGTGTTCTCAAGAGAGAGTGAAAGATTGCAGAAGTCTAGAAGGAGCAAAGATGTTGCTCAAGAGGAGGTTCTAGACAGAGGACCCGTGCTTACCAAAAGACTGAGTGAGGAGAGCTTAGTGAGGTAAGATTGCAGCGAGAAGAACTAGCTGTTGTAGAGGCTTGTTGCAGATGAGTGAGGAGCTCATGAAGGAAGAGGGGAAGAAGATGACTACTGATAGTCATAACAGAGGTTCAGAGAGAAACCACAACAGAAGAAAGATGAAGAAAGAGGATGCCGAAGTAGATGGCAAGAGGATGAGTCAAGAGGAAATTGACAAAGAGGTTGCAGAGTTAAAAGAACAACTCTATGCATTAAGGAGAATGCTTGAGGAAAGCTAGAGACTAGGTTGGGTTTTGAGGAAGAAGCCAATGGAATGGCATGAGATGCAGAGAAGGCTACATCAAAAGCAAGTAAAGTGGCTGAGGGAAAAACTCAAAGAAGCTGAGTTGGAAATGGAAGAGTCCATTTGTGAACCAGAATAGGGAGAAATTCTGGGAGAAAGTGAAGATGAAGACTTGAAGACTGAAACTTCAAGTGAGGCCAAAGGGTCACATGATTTTAAATTTGACAATTTGTATGTTTGTAGGTGAAACATGCAAAGAAGAACAATTTGTTGATATTGTCATAAAGGAGAAAGAAGATGAGCATAATCTAAATTCTGTTATGAAAGAAAATGAGATAGATAGGTCTCATATACAGCTGGGGGAAGATATCAAGCAACCAAGTGAAGAGCTTGAGGAGATTGAAGAGGAGACCATCAAAGAATTTCTGAATAATATGAAGGATTTACAACAACAAGGAGATATGATGGTTGAAACATCAAGTGGGACCATAGGGTCTTATGTTTTTAAGACTGATAGTTTGTTTATGGGTGCAAAACAAATGCAGGAGAATGATAATGTAGATGTTGAGACAAGGATAACTCTTGGGGAAGATAAACAATAAGAGATCAACGACAAACTTGAAGAAGAGACTAAGTTAGCTGAAAACATAGTAAAAGATCATCAATTCACCATGGAAGCTTTTGAGACAGTTAGTAAGAAAGAAGGACATCTACTGAAAGATGTTAAGAAGGAAGAAGTCTGTGCAAAAGACTTAGTAAAGGAAGAAAGAACACTAATAAAGGAGTGTTTTGCAGAGGATGAGCAATCTGTTGAAGCTGTCAGAAGTATGAAGAAGTATCTTTCAGAAGATAAAAACTCTAAAGTGAAGGATGATGGAGAATGTCTCTTAAATGAGAGAAGCAATGATTTATTACAACAGAAAGAATTTAACAATGCATGGATCTGTGAAGATGTGACAACACAGGAACAAGTTCTTGTGAAAGAAAGAGATGAAGTTCAGTTTGAAGAGCTGATATGTGAAGCAACAGTTGAGACTGTTGAACCTTATGATTTCCAAACTAATAATTTGTGTATAAATGCAGGAAACATAAGTGATGATGAAACACTTGCGAAGTGTCACAAAGAAATTGCATTGCTGGAAAATTCAGAGTATGACAATGTGATTACAAAGGAAGGAGTTCACTATGGTGGACAAGAGCAGGAAGACATCATTAGAGCAGATGATGTGGAAGAGAGACTAGTTGACAGTCTCATGAGTTCTTTTGAGAAAACAAAACAACGTACTGATGTGCTGGCAGAGGAGAAATAAACAGAGCAACAAACTGAATTGTTGCCAAAGGAAGATAAGGCACAAAAGCCTTATGTTTTTAGTTTTAACAAGTGTTTTATGAGTGCAGGTTTTGTTGCAGATGTTGGAGGAAATTTGACATATATGAACAACCAAATAAAGATGCAAGAAGAAGATTCTGTGGAAGAATTCAATCCATGGAACAAAGATGTTCAATTGCTGGAGAGAATGCTGGAAAATCATGATTCAGTGCAAGAGGGTAAGGCTGATAGGGAGGCAGTAAGTGAAAGTAACCAACAGCAGTTTGAAGAATTAGTGGACAACAACAACAACCTGAAGCAAAGAGAAAGAGGAAGAAGTAAGTTGCAGAATATGGACTAGTCCAAGGATGAATTGGAAAAAGAGATTGAAGATATGTGGCAATTGATGATGAAGCAGTCCAAATGGACAAAAATGGTAGCAACATGAAGCATGATCAATCAAAATTTGAACCTGATTGACAAGAAGAAGAAGATGGAGCAAAAGACAACAGAAGTACAACAACAACAAAGGAGCAAAGCATTTGGGCAATTACAAAACAAAGTGTGGGATCGAGGAAGATAAAGATCAAAAGACACATGATCAGGAGATCATGAATATGTTCTACTTTGGGAGTTTGATGCAGGAGCATTCACCCAAGAGAAAATCATTGTAATTAAGTAGACATAGGGGTTCATGTATTTTTAAGAAGTTGGATTCCTAAGTGATGAATTGATGTAATATTAGGCTTTGAGTGATTAAAATAGGAATCAAATTAGATGTGTGAGATATTTTGTAAATCCTCTCGAATAAGGAGGACATGAGTGGCTAGTAATGACAAAGAGTTAGAAGTCAGATCCAACTCTTAAAGTAGTTCATGATTTGAGGAACAAGAGAGAGATTTTAGGAATTTAATGAGGCAAAAGTGGACATAGAGGATAGAGTACATCTAGGAGTCGGTTCAATAGATTTAGGAGTGGAACTAGGATGAGTTGAACAGAACTTCTTGGCATATATGTAAGCCTACGGGCAGAAGGAGGAGGAGGCCACTAATAGCAGAAGATTAGGCCATGAGACAGAGAGTCTCATTATGTAATCAATTGTTTATATGTTTATATATAGAGGAATTCGATTTTGAGTGTGGAAATGTGTTAATTGTGTGCCTATTGATTGATTACTGTGTGAACTCGTAGGTTCTGTAACAGAGGTTGCAGGCAGAGTCGAGACAGAGTACAGAGGAGAAGAACGAGCCAAGCGTTTCGTGATGGATCTTTGAATCCATTGAGAGATTAAATAGAGTCCATAGTCAGTGATAAAAATCACAGAAATCAAGCTCAGAGGGAGTCGCAGCGAAAACATTGAAGGAATCGAAACCTTTGAAGAGGAGTTAAATCATGGAAGAACTGAAGACAAGCGAAAAAAACTAAGTAAAAAGAAAGAGCGAGAAGTGAAGCATTGTTGCTCAGCAGCCGTTGGATCTGGAAGATCAACGGTCTAGATGATGTCACTGAGGAGCAAAGCGAAATATCACATCGGCGGAGTTTATTACTCAGTTTAGGTCCTGCAAGTATAAAACCTAACTTACACTAAAAATGAGCGCAAAACATAGTCGGATTTAGAATCTGGACTTGAAATTTTATAAAGAGTGGCTTATACCCTTACTGGGTCCAGAAGATTGATTGGATCAACGCTTTGAAGTGGTGGGGTCTGACCATCGAGAAGAGCGATTGCGATAATGTGATGGATCCTAGACCGTCGGATCGAGAGTCCAGATCGACGGTCCAGAAGTGATCGCTTATTGCATATTGGAGAGGCCAAAGGTCTAGCGACAGTGGAATAGCAAAGCGTCGATATGCCGATAGCGATAAAGCACTGATCAATGATCGGAGGAATCAGAGGTCGGGGCAATCAGAGCAGTGAAGCAGTTAATATGGAGGAGCAGACCCGATGAGTTGATGAATGCGGGTATATAGTTTTTGAAATCTGAATAAAGGTTTCGGAGCGGAATTTCCTTTGTATTCCGTGAAAGTGTCGTGCCGAGTCATCTAACGTAAAAAGGTGGTGTTAACGGTCCGATAGTCACATATCGGAGTCAGAGGGGTGATGAAGCATGTATGTATGAACCGTGAAGGGAGCGATAGCCGATTGTGATAAAGGCAATCCTTGGGAAATGTGCAGAAACCGTACTAAAGGCGGAAAGGTATGTTTTGGGAGCATTTTCCTTTGTAAAAGGGTTTTATAATGAAATAGTGCTGATAGAGCATTTCATGCGATATAACATATAAGAACCAAGGTTTTGAAAGGGAAAGGTTATATATGTGTGGTTAAGGGTTTATAGAGATTAATGAAGGTTTCTACCTGGTGATAGAGACCCGATAAGAAGGATATAATGGAAGACTTTAATAAATGGATAAATGAAGGCTTGAGGATTAATTTAACTCCCGATAGGAGGTTTAAGTGGGGAGATTGGTTCCAATATAAAAGGCAGTGTGGCTTAAAGGGCCTTAACCATATATGGTTGAAGATTTGACTCCTTTATGAGTCAAATACCTGGGACAGATGTATTTATGCATGTTTATGCTTACTGTGGGTATGTGCGGGGGTAACCCTGCATCATTCACCCATCATTGTGCTGCATTTCGTCATCATGTTGCACCTCACCGCACTGCACCATGCTGCACCCATCACCACTATGCTGCATCTCATCACGCTTCATTAATCATGACTGTGCCCATCACTGTACTACATTATGTGCCATTGCTGCACGATGTTGCCATAATGACCTATGTTTAGGCTGCACCTTGCTTGCTTGTTGTACTTAGCATGCTTGTTGTTCTTAGCATGCTTGCTGTTGCATGCTAGCAGTCCCTTGCATGCTAGCTGTAACGTTGCATGCTTGCTGTATTTGCTGCTAAGTACCATACAACTGTCTCGATGTTAGTTAGTTGTCCCTTGCATGATGCTCTCCTTTGGACATAGATGCTCTAGTTGTTTCGGTAGTTCCCGACAATTCTGGCAGTTTTGGTTGTTCTCGACAGTTCCGACATTCCCTGGCAGTTTCGGCAGTTCCGGCAGTTCTCGGCATTGTTGTTGTCCCTTGCTTGCTTGTTGTCCCTAGCATGCTTGTTGTCCTTAGCATGCTTGCTGTTGCATGCTAGCAGTCCCTTGCATGCTAGCTGTAACATTGCATGCTTGCTGTATTTGCTGCTAAGTACCATACAACTGTCCCGATGTTAGTTAGTTGTCCCTTGCATGATGCTCTCCTTTGGAGATAGATGCTCTAGTTGTTCCGGCAGCTCCCGATAATTCTGGTAGTTCTGGCTATTCCCGACAGTTCCTGGCAGTGTCGGCAGTTCTGAGTGTTTTGGAAGTTCCTGCGATTTCGGCAGTTCTTGACAGTTCCAACAGTTCTGGCAATTCCGGCTGTATGCGACAGTTCCGACTGTTCCCGGCAGTTTTGGCTGTTCCCGGCTGTTCCGACATTTCTAGCTGTTCCCGGCAGTTCCGACTTTTGCCCTCTGTGTTAACTTTCCTGGCTATTCCAACAGTTCCTGACAGTTCCAGGTAGTTTCGACTGTTCCCGGTAGTCCTGGCAGTTCCTGGCAATTCCCGACAGTTCCGGTAGTTCCGACAGTTTCGACAGTTCCCGGTAGTTCCCGGCAATTCCCGCTGTTTCGATTTCTGCCCTCTACGTCAACGTTCTCGGCAGTTTCGACAGTTTTGGCTTCTGCCCTCTAGATTAGGGCAGCGTTATCCCTTAGGATCTCTCCTCCAACTAAAACCCAAAGACAAGTAGAGAGGAAGAGATCCAAGTGTTTTGAAATGACTTGAAGGCCGTTTTGTCTTTTCCGGCAATTCGTCTTTTTCGGCAGGTCCAGCTTTTCCGGCAGTTCCGGCTTTTCTGGCTTTTCTGGTAATTCCAGCATTTCCAACAGTTCCGGCTTTCTGCCCTCTGGATCAGGGCAACGTTATTCCTTAGGATCTCTCCTCCTACTAAAACCCAAAGACAAGTAGAGAGAGGAAGAGATCCCTAGTGTGTTGAAATGACTTGAAGGCCACCTATAGTTATACTAAAACGTTGAGCACATGTGGGGTTTATTTGGTTGCTAGCCAACCTTGATGAATTGTCTTATAACACAAATAAATTCATATCTCCGTGAATACTTATCGGAATCTGATTATCTTTAGATCAGTCCTACAACTCTCTATGAGAGGGATCCAAGAAAAATATCAACTTCCTTTAATAAGATGACCCACATGCAGTTTGGCCATAGTTGCCAATTTTTGACACTCCCTCTCAACTAGGGAGAACTCCATCCGCTGATCCATATGTCCGACTGTACTATCTCAGCCATCAGTGCCCTGCACTGCTCTGCTGAACCATGAAGAAGAAGAATTGATCGAGAATGTCTCATACCATTCTCTACTGACCCGAAGTCAGTTTCATCTAAAGAGTGTCACATCACTCTTCTTGACCCTAAGTCAGTTTCATCTAAAGAATGTCACATCACTCTCTTGACCCGAAGTCAATTTTATTGATCCCAGATCAATATCACAAGAGAGTGTCTCAAACCGCTCATACTGATCCCAGATCAATGGAGGTCATCCTAGCATAGGGAGTACAGTAGATACAACGATGCATCCATCAATAGTACTACTATGGTCCCTAACCCCATTTCCCTGCCCATTAATCAGATGAGAGGTACTTCCCATGAGTCCCAAACTACATGAGTAGGATGCCTCAACAGGAGAACTAATCATCCTGTCCACAAGAGAACAAATCATCCTACCCCAAAGTCACCACGAGAGAACTAATCATCCCGGCCCACAGGAGAACTAATCATCCTGTTCCACAGTTGCCACGGGAGAACTAATCATCCCGGCCCACAGGAGAACTAATCATCCTGTTCCACAGTTGCCACGAGAGAACTAATCATCCCGGCCCACAGGAGAACTAATCATCCTATTCCACAGTTGCCACGGGAGAACTAATCATCTCGGCCCACAGGAGAACTAATCATCTTGTTCCACAGTTGCCACGGGAGAACTAATCATCCCAGGCTACAGGAGAACTAATCATCCTATTCCACAGTTGCCACGGGAGAACTAATCATCCCGGCCCACAGGACAACTAATCATCCTGTTCCACAGTCGCCACGGGGTATCACAGGGGAAGGTTGAACCTGTCATCTTGTACATAGCGCACCACCAGGGGAGGGTGAGTCGCCTTGTGCTAGTATGTTGCTCCGATAAGTACCCCAAGCCCCTCAGAGCTCAATGCATGTGACATGCAGGACCATTATAAGAAGGTCTCTCAACGACTCCAAGTTGTTTAGGAAAGTCACAGATTTGACCTTTCCCCGGGGCTTTGACAAAATGTCTGCGACCTGTACATCAGTCTCAATGCGATGGAGCCTCCTCGCTCATCGACTTACCATATCCCAGATAAGGCAGTATCTGATGTCTATCTACTGAAACAATCATCGAATATGAGATTCCTCAATAATTGAATCCCCCCTCTGGTTGTCACAGAGAATCACAGTGGTATTCATCATGTGTACAAACAACTCACTTAAAAGCTTCTGCAACCATGTAGCTTCACATGAGATCATACTCATAGCTATGTATTCGGTCTCGGCGGTGCTTATAGCAACCGACTTCTGCTTCCTGCTCATCCATGATATCGAAGCAAAATCCAAAGAGAACCAGCACTGAGAAGTGCTCCAGTGATCTTCCACACTGCCTACCTCGTCAGCATTCGAATAATCATGCAGTTTCATATTTCCGACAGTGTATCTCAATCCATGAGAGATTGTGCCCCGAAGATATCTCAGAAGATTCTTGGCACCAATCCAGTGAGGCTCAACCAAATATTAGCTCACCATGCTAACTGCAAAACATATGTCCAGACGGAAGTTCACCAAGAACATCAACGCGAATGAGTTTATGAAACTCAGAGGCATTTCCCAAATCTGGTCCAACATCACTACCATATAACTTCTGAAAGTTAAGATCCTCGAGGTAGTCACAAGATTGTAGTTTAGCATTCCACATCTGGAATCCAACTCCCTCTTACTTCTGCAAATGAGAGGGTCTGCACCTGTCAAAAATAGGTCATCCTCATAAGGTGCTAGTATGAGAGGTCTATCATCCACAACCTTCAAACAATGGTTCAGATCGACTTCACTCTTAATGAATCTCAACTTCATTTGACAGCTATCAATCCTCTCATACTACGCCTGGGGAGTTTTGCTTCAAGCCATAGAGGGCTTTCTTCCACCTGCATACGTGAGATTCTTGATCATCAAACTCAAACCCCTCGGGTTGTTCCAAACCTATGGATCTGCTACATGAGGGGAATGGTACCCTTGTAAGATCTTCCTTTGGTACATCTTAGACATGTACTTTCATGCTCATTTTGAATTCAGGCATCCCTGTCACCATCTGACTCACAGACCTCTGGTGTTATGTGTCAATTGACATGGTCCCCAAGGGACTTCCTGCAACTTGATACAACCCTGAACTCAAAAACATCTTTGAAAATTCTATTTTCATTGAAAATTAAATTTTCAAACACGTACCTTTCCATCGATGAGTGCCACCTCGTAACCTTTGACTTCCATTGCTAAAATGGACACCAGGTTCTTCTTGCGATCACGTACATAAAAGAGATTATGTAAATGAATCGAGTTACCCTCATTCAATTGAGGGGTAACATTCCCTACACCCTTTCCAGGATAGGTGGCATTGGCTCCAAGTATAATCCCACGATTGTTTCCATCTCTAACAAATTAGAGAGTGCACCCTTCTATCCGATGAAGTGCCTTGAAGCACTACAATCAATAAGCCAGATTCCAAAGAATCTGAAGGAGAGGGCCAATACAAGATAACGCTTCTTTATTTTATCAAAAACAACATTTGATTCTTCATACCTGGGGTTCCTTGCTTTCTTTGAAGAGTCGGCCATTTCCTTGATGACCTGCATTATCTGTCATTCCTTTGATCATTGAAGATGTCCCTGGAATCATTGTTATCTTCATCAAGATATGTGTCTCTGCCATTTGGACACTCCTTCACATAATGGCTGAACTTATTGCAACTAAGGCATCTGCCTTTCCTTCCACCCTTAGATCCAGACTTCCCAATGAAGTGACCTTTAGGTAGGCCATCAGAAACTTCTGTTGTGCTATTCTGATAATATTCTCTGCTTCGACTTCACCCTCGGTGAATTTGAAGAGGGATGAGAAATCCACTGATCCTTTTGTCCTTTCCCAACTGTCTTCGATGATTGCTCTTTCACTCTTGCTTGGGCATTGTCTTCACCTCAGCTCCAATACCATGTTAGATTTTAGGTATGTTCTATGCTTAGAGCAATTTATTTCAATTTTCACAGTTAGCTCAATATCTTTTCCAGATTAGCAATCACATCAGCATTAAAGTAAATTGTAGATAGAACATAAACATAAATCGCAGAAGACAAGCCAAGACAAGAGAACACAAGATGTGGCGCTAGCCAGGGACAAACCCCAATGTGGGCAACCCCTTGATCAATTCTTCTTATATGTTCTTCAATAGTTCAACAGAGAGAGAGAGAGAGATAGTACGTTTACAACAGAAGTCAACACTTTGACTTATATAGATAAGAGCATAGATCATATCTAAGAAGATGATACATGGGATCAGTTGAAGACATGTTGCTTCAACTGATTCTCCAAGGTGACTCCTTCACCTATCGTTGTGTTGCATTTCGTCGTCATGCTGCACCTCATCACGCTGCACCATGTTGCACCTATCATCACTATGCTGCATCTCATCACGCTTCATTAATCATGACTGTACCCATCAATGTACTGCATTATGTGCTATTGTTGCACCATGTTGCCATACTGACCTATGTGTTGGCTGCATTTTGCCTGCTTGTTATCCCTAGCTTGCTTGTTGTCCTTAGCATGTTTGTTGTTGCATGCTAGCTGTAACATTGAATGCTTGGTGTATTTGCTGCTAAGTACCATACAATTGTCCCAATGTTAGTTAGTTGTCCCTTGCATGTTGCTCTCCTTCAGAGACAGATGCTTTGGTTGTTCCAACATTTCCCGGTAGTTCCGACAACTCCGACAGTTCTAGGAATTCCAACAGTTCCGACAGTTCCCGGCAGTTCCGACAATTCCGACAATTCCGGTAGTTCCGATAATTCCTGCAATTCCGGCAGTTCCGACAATTCCGACTTTTCCTGTCAGTTCCGATAGTTCCGACAATTCCGACAGTTCTGGCAATTCCCGACAATTCCAACAATTCTGGCAATTCCCAACAATTCCGGCAATTCCAAATTTTCTCGGCAGTTCCGGCTATTCCCAACAGTCCTGGCAATTCCAGCTATTAACGGCAATTCCTGGCAGTTTCGGCTTTTCCTGACAGTTCCAGTAGTTTTAGCTTTTCCCTGCAGTTCCAGCAAATTCGGCTATTCCCGGCAGTTCCGATAACTCCGACTATTCCCTGCAGTTCTGGCAATTCCGACAATTCCGGCCTCTGCCCTCTAGATTAGAGCAGCGTTATCCCTTAGGATCTCTCCTCCTACTAAAACCCAAAGACAAGTAGAGAGGAAGAGATCCCAGGTGTGTTGAAATGACTTGAAGGCCACCTCTATTTATACTAAAACGTTAAGCACAAGTGGGGTTTATTTGGTTGTTGGTCGACCTTGACAAATTGTCCCATAACATAAATAAATTCATATCTCCATGAATACTTATCGGAATCAAATGATCTTTAGATCAATCCTACACCTCTCGATGAGAGGGATCCAAGAAAAATATCAGCTTCCATTAATAAGATGACCCACATGGAGTTTGGCCCTAGTTGCCAATTTTAACAGGCTTGCAATTCACCATTCCAAATCTAGACTCCAACTCCCTCTTACTTTTGCAAATGAAAGGGTTTGCACCTATCAAAAAGAGGTCATCTTCATAAGGTACCAGTGTGAGAGGTTTATTATACACAACCTTCAAACAATGGTTTGGATCGGCTTCACTCCTAGTGAATCTCAACTTCATCAGACAGTTATCAATTCTCTCATATCGAGCCCGGGGTGTTTGATCTAAAACATAGAGAGCTTTCTTCCACTTTCATACTTGAGATTCCCAATCATGAATCTCAAACCCCTCAAGTTGTTCCACATCCAAAGTCTTGTTATTACATAAGGGGAATGGTCCCCTTGTAATATTTCCTTCGATACATCTCGGACATGTACCTACATGCTCTTATTGAATTCAGGGATCACTGTCACCATCTGACTCACATCGGTTAGGGCCCCATAATAAGCAAACCTCCGGTGCTATAGAAGAGATGTGTCAACGGACATGGTCTCCCCAATGGACTTTCTGCAACTTGATACAAATTGCCAACCCTGAACCCAAGAGTAAAAGCATCTTGAAAATTCCTTTTTTCGAACACATACCTTTCCATCGATGAATGCCACCTTGAAACCTTTGACTTCCATTGTCGAAATGGACACCAAGTTCTTCTTGCGATCAAGTACATAAAAAGATTCTTGTAAATGAATCATGCTACCCTCATTCAATTAAAGGGTAGCATTCTCTACACCCTTTCCGGGATAGGTGGCATCATCTCCAAGAATAATTTCCCAAATTGTATCCTTCTCTATCAAATTAGAGAAAGTTTCCTTCTATCTGATGAAGTGCCTGGAAGCACTTCAATCAATAAGCCAGATTCCCAAAGGGTCTGGAGGAGAAGTAGTTATCAGAAACAACATTTGATTCTTCATACTTGGATATCTTTGCTTTCTTGAAGAGTCGGCCATTTCCTTGATGACCTGCATTCCCTTTTCCTTTGTCGTGGTACCTGTCATTCCTTCAATCATTGAAGATGCCCCTGGAATGATTGTTATCATCATCAAGTGATGTGTCCCTTCTATTCAGACACTCCTCCGCATAATGGCCAAACTCATTGCAAGCAAGGCATCTGCCTTTCCTTCCACCCTTAGATTCGGACTTCCCATTAAAGTGATCTTTAGGTAGGCCATCAGATGCTTCCGTTGCTCCGCTCTAATAATCTTATTTGATTTGACTTCACCCTTGGTGAATTTGAAGAGGGATGAGGAACCCATTGAGCCTTTTGTCCTTTCCAACTGTCTTCCATGATTGCTCTTTCACTCTTGCTTGGGCTTTGTCTTCACCTCAGCTCTGATACCATGTTAAGTTTAGGTAACGTTCTATGCTTATCGCAATTTACTTCAATTTTCCATATTAGCTCAATATCAATTCCAGTTTAGCAATCACATTTAGCATGGTAGTAAAATCCAAATAGAACATAAACATAAATCACAGAAGAACAAGCCAAGACAAGAGGACACAAGATGTGGCGCCAGCGAGGGACAAACTCCAATGTGGGGAAACCCTTGATCAATTCTTCTTATGTTCTTCAATAGTTCAGCGGAGAGAGAGATAGTACATATACATCAGAAGTCAACATTTTGACTTGTCAAAATAAGAGCAAAGATCTTCTTTACGAAGATAACACATGAGGTAGCTGATCTAAACTCCAGTGAAGACATATTGCTTCAACTGATCCTACAAGGTGACTCCATCACCATGTTTCACCCATCACTGTGTTGCACCCAATCACTGAGCTACTCTCATCACTGTGTTGCTCCCATCACAAAGCAATACCTCATCATCATGTTGTACCCATCATCAACAAGCTGCTACAATACCATGTTGCACCATACTTGTGTTGTACCATGTTGCACCCATCCTTACTGTCACCTATATGCTCCACTTCATCACTATGCCCATCATGCTGCAAAATTCATCATCATATTGTTGCATCCTTAATCCGGAAAAAACAAGAACACAACAAAGTATAGAAATAACCATAAATACAAAGATGCAGCAGAAATAATACCTCATTTCATTAATGGAAAATACTAAAATATGCTTACAAACAGAAATGGAAATAAACCAGCTAGGGCGATGGTAGCTTATCTCTGAGAAGAGATATGACGGCTACATGCCTCTAAATTTTGTTACAATGAAGCTCGTAGACCTATTTATTGTTGAGAAACAATGGAAAACCCTAAACATCCAAAAACCTAACCCTAAGAGATGAAGCGCCAAACTATGGGCCCCGTTTTGGGTAAATTAGTACATCAACTTCACGGGGTCGTAACTTTGGCATACGATCTTCGTTTGACACACACAATACCTCGTTAGAAAGATCTATCCGAGGACTACAACTTTGGGATGAGCAACAATGGTCCATGGACCCATGTTGCTCCTAGTTTTCCTAAAAAAACGTCGTTTAGGGTCTCAAAACAACTCTAGAAGTTCAGGACCTGAAAAATTGCTAAAAATAGTAAGTTGTGCTACAAATAAGGAAACTGAAAGAGAATTGTAGGGATTCAATTGGGATAGGTGGGTGGCCACCAACATCCACCTAGATCATTCCTCCCCCCTTAGGAAGCAATGGTCCCCATTGCGTTGAGTGCCTCCATGAGATGGGGAAACTTCTGCTAAACTTGGTCCCTAGTGAGCTGTTCTGCAATCTCTGATGTGTCTAGTAATGGTGGGAAACATGGTTGAGGGTGGTCCACATTGAACACTCGGTGCAAGCCAAGGAATGGGGGAATGTTGTGCTCCAAAGCATTGTTTCCCACAACCTTGGTAATGGTGTAAGGACCATATCAGAGTGGTCTGAGTTTCCGATGGGCTCTTGTAAGGTGTTCTTTCTGCAAATGTAACCAAGCTTTGTCACCCACCTGAAACTTGTGTGGCACACGATGTCGCTTCTTGTACTTGCCATTTTCTAGAATGGAGTGGCAATATATCAGCCTGTTGAGTAGAGGTGCTCTGGGAGTCGGATCGAATGAATGCTTGACCTGACAGTGCAATGGTACCCTTATGAGTGAGGAGAAGATGTCCCTGTCTTCTTTCATGACCATATCCACCTGCTTCTGCTGCGTGGAGGAACCCTTCCCAGGGGCCATGGATGTGTATACGGTCTTCCCCTTACTTTAAGGGTGAACCAAACAGAAAATAAATTTCCTAATCCGGGATATGATCTTACTGCCTTTCTTAGCAGAGATCAAAGAAGTGGCGGTAGGTGGGGCTACCTCTGGTATCCTATATAATGTATTACACATAAATAATAACAACGCGAGGCCTTGACTCATACACAGCATGTCGCCTCCACATGTATGGTTGGCCTAATAATACATCACAAACATCAACAGGTGCAACATCACACAAAACCTCATATGTGAAGGGCTTGATGTTGTAGGGAAGGCGACACTGTTGGCGGACTCGGAGATCTCGTCCTTGGTGAAGCCACCCGATGTTGTACGGTTGTGGGTGTGGTATGGTTGGTAGTCCCAGCCACTTCACGACGTCTACTGAAATGAGGTTCTTTTGGCTGCCACTGTCAACAATGAATTGCAGCGGCGAACCCTTCACCCACATTTGTGAGTGGAAAAAACGCTCCCCCTTCTCTGGATCTTCGCGCTCAATTTTCTGGACCTTGGCGATGACAACAGTGGCACTGGGTTCCGCATCAATGATTTGCTTCCCTTTGTCATTCCCCTTGTCGGATTCTGACTCAAGGTCGAAACATGCATCTAATTCTGAAGCCTTCAATCCAGCCACCAGCAACTGCTTGGTCCAACACTCACTTGTGTTATGAGTGGAGCTCTTATGGAACTCATAAGACTTTCCTATGTCCTTCTTTGACTTCGTGGTATTGTTATTTTCTTGCGGCTTCGATGGGTTGCCTTGGATCACCCTACCTTGGCTTTGTCCTTTGTTCGTCGAATTCGCAAATCCAAAGTCTCGCTTCTTTTGTTTAAACTTCTGCTCGATCTTGACAGCGTATCGTTACGTCGTGTCGAGCGAGGAGATGTTCAGGAACTCCATCTCGTACTGGATGTACCTATGTAGGCCACCATGGTATTTGAGTACAGAATGCAGCTCAGAATCCTTGATACCCAACTTTGTGCAAAGGGTAAGAAAAACATTTGTGAACTCCGGCACATCTTGGTCCCTTCCCTGCCGCAGCGTGGTCCACTTTATGTATTTATCCTCATAACTTTTGACAAGGTAGTATTGCTCCTTGATGGCATCCCAGAATGAATTCCAAGTGGGTGTGGCTGAAAATAGTGAGCCTATACTTTCATCCTTCTGCTCGCAGTAGGTTTCCCATTAGTCTTTGACATGAGGGCTGCTTTGAGAAGTGCAAAAGTGATATTTTCCCAGCTGGAAAAATCATGAACAAAAAAATACCCTTCTAGCAGATTTAACCATTTATCTACAGCATCTGCATCTATTTGACCCTCGAATATGGCAATTTCAAAGTTAACTTGTACCTTAAAGGGCGTGGCGTTTCTAGAGTAGCTGCGGGAAGTAGATGTGCTGCCCATGGGTAGCCGCTAAAGGATCTGGGCAAAGTTTTCCATCATCGCGTTCCTTTGTCGCTCGAGGGCTTCTTCGAGCAAGATTTTGATAGGATCTCCTGCCCCCTCGTCTTTCTTTTCATCCTCCATGGGAGGCCGTCAGCTTTAGCAAGGCTGGTCTTGCAAAGGTTCGACCAGTTCAAGCCCTAACTCCTTATATCCCGACCTCGTTGGGGACATGCAAAGAAAAACAGAGAAAAAAACAGACCCACTCTGACACCACTGATCCAGATTTAAACAAGAATGCAACAAAGTACAAAAATAACCATAAACACAGAGATGCAGCAGAAATAATACTTCATTTCATTCATGTAAAATATTGAAATATGCTTACAAACAAAAATGGAAATAAACCAACTAGGGCGATGGTAGCTTATCTTTGAGAAGAGATGTGGCGGCTACATGCCTCTAAACTGTGTTACAATGAGGCTCGAAGGCCTATTTATTGTTGAGAAACAATGGAAAACCCTAAACATCCCAAAACCTAACCCTAGGAGATGAAGCGCCAAACTATGGGCCCCATTTTGGGTAAATTGGTACATCAACTTCCCAGGGTCATAACTTTGGCATACGAACTTCGTTTGATGTGCACAATACCTCGTTAGAAAGATCTATTTGAGGACTACAACTATGGGATGAGCAATCGGTCCATGGACCTATGTTGCTCCCAGTTTTCGCAAAAAAAGTTGTTTAGGGCCTCAAAACGACTCCAGAACTTCAGGACCCGAAAAACAGCTAAAAATAGTAAATTGTGATACAAATAAGGAAAATGAAAAATTGAAAGAGACAGTTGTGGGGGTCCAAGAGGGATAGGTGGGTGGCCACCAACATCCACCTAGATCAATCCTACTAGTTGCACTATGATGTACCCTTTATACACTTGATGCATACCGCAGTACATCATCATCATGTTTCTGCAATATAATGCTGCTGCAATTTACACTATGTTGTACCCAACATACCTATGTTATATTCAACATGTTGCATCTATCATCACTGTCCATCTATTGGCAACTCCTTAAATCATGATCATCTGAGCCCTCGAATGCCCATAAGAGATATATGACTGTGGTGTTCTGGCCTGCAGCCTAACACATAATTTTCCTGAAGCACAATGATACCCCAGCAAGTTGATCCAATGCTTCTTTTGACTCGGCCTCCTAAGAAGGAACAGACCCTTAACTTAGGCTACTTTGATGTGGCTAGGACAAAAAATATAAGCCCTTCCAAACTACGTATTTAGGGTCCCTTTTATGGTGAATAGAATCAACCCTTCTATACTACAAATAGGGCTTCATCATAACTGCAAATCAGGGCACATCAAAACAGCAAATTAGAATGTTGTGTTAGAACTCCTTTATACTAGTGTCAAGGCGTCCCCCTTAATTGTGGATTAGGGAACTGTGTCTAAGGCTAGCATAGCGGCCAAATAAGACACTTCCTTACTGCAGCTAGGGCATACTTTGAGACAGCAGATTAGGAACCTTTTAGGTTGGCCAAATCTTGTCATTTTCTGCAGCTAGGGTAAGACTATAGTCCTCCCATTAGGAATGCGGCTTGCTAGGCATAAAAACCTTCTACTTCACTGCGGCTAGGTCTTTCTGGTAGGGCAGCGTTAAGGCTTCTTCATTAGGGCAACGCTAGGGCTTCATTATGGCAGCGTTAGAGCTTCATTAGGGCAGCGTTAGAAACCCATCTTCATGACTGCGTTAAGCCTTCATCTTCATGCTAGCATTAGGAGCTAGGGCAACATAGATCCTTCTTTCTCATGGCAGCATCTAGGGCAGCGTATATTCTTAGGGTCTCTCCTCCCACCAAAACCCAAAGACAAGTGGAGAGGAAGAGATCACAAGAAGAGTGTGTGTGTCCAAATGACTAACAAGCCACCTCTTTTTATACTAAAACGTTGAGCACAAGTGGGGGCAATTTGGTTGTTGGCCAACCTTGGCAAATTGTCCCATAACACAAATAAATTCATATCTCCATGAATACTTATCGGAATCGGATGATCTTTAGATCAATCCTACACCTCTCGACAAGTGGAATCCAAGAAAAATATCAGCTGCCATAAATAAGATGACCCACATGGAGTTTGGCCCTAGTTGCCAATTTTAACAAAATATTTGGTCATGTGTTCACAAGATACATCAACGACCCTATCAGCTTCCTGTAGAGTGTAGCATCCACACAATATGCCCTACTGGCATCTATATTCCTTCGGTTTGTCACTAAAGGAGTGGCCATAGGCCTTCAATCCCACATCTTGAATTTCTTGAGAATTTCCACAACATACTTTCCCTATCCCAAGAAATTCTATCCATCACCCTGCCAAACCTCCAATCCAAGGAAGTAGTGCATCAGTCCTACATCCTTCATGTCAAACTTTAATGCAAGATCAATCTTGCATTCTTTGATGAGCTTTTCGTCCCCTTTCAAGATGAGATCATCAACATACAGTACAAGAATGAGAGGTTACCCGCCAACCCTAATAAGAATCCCAATCCAATAAGATAGTTGTCTATGTGTGAATACCACACTCTTGCGGCCTGCTTGAGCCCAGAGAGAGCTCGCTTGAGCCTGCACACGTGCCACTCCTTGATGTGTGTCTCATACCCCTTCGGCTGTTCAATGTAAATTTCCTCCTCAACTTCTACACTGAGAAAGGTTGTTTTGATGTCCATCTAGTGGATTTTCCACCCCATTTGCGCTGCAAAGGCAATAATAGTCTTGATGGACGAGTAGCAGGCAACTAGAGTGAACATCTCGTCATAATTTATGCCCTCAACCTGAGAGAAGCCTTTGGCCACACACCTTGCTTTGTACTTCTCTACGCTCCCATCTGCTCCACGCTTAATCCTATTGGCCCATCTGGATCCGATCATTGTCTTATGCTTCAGTCTTGGCACAACTTCCCAAACACCATTCTGCATAATGGAGTTATACTCCTCGGCCATAGCATCTCTCCAAACTTGTTGTGACTCAGCCTCTCTGAAGCTAGAAGGCTCTAAGTCAACTCGCTCTGTAATAAGTGCCATGTAGCCAAAGTATCTTTGTGGCTGTTTGTTTTCCCTGAAGCTCGAGCCTGGTGCCCCAACCCTCTCTTGGGCCTCCCGAATCAGCTTCTCAGCCCACTTGGTTGTCCTTCTCCCTCTACTGGGAGTCACTGGTTGAGTGGTTATCTCCACTTTCTCATCTCTCTCCTCCTCATCTTACACTGTCTCCTCATCATCCTTGTGTACAGCCTGTCCACCCACTGATTATGACTGCATCTGGGAAGCTGGTTGAGCTTCCTGCTTGGGAGCTTGCTGCTCTGCACACTGCTCACAGTCCAAGGACTTCTTGAGAGCCCTTGCTTGCTCAAATTTCACATCATGCCTAAGAACTGTTTTTCTCAGTGCTGGAACGTACAACCTGTACGGCTGAGATGTCTTGCTGTAGCCCCCAGCTTCTTCCTGCTATCATTGGACACATGGCAATACACCAAACTGCCAAAGATACGGAAGTGAGATAAATCAGGCTTTTGCCTGTGAATGCCTCTTGTGGCATAACTCATCCCAGAACTTTGTGTGGACTCCTATTTTGTAGGAGCACTGTTGTGTTGCATGCCTCTGCCCACAAAAACATAAGCATCCCCTGGTCATGCAGCATAGCTTTGCTGCTCCAACAATACCGCGGTTCTTTCATTCAGCTACCCCATTCTACTAAGGATTATGGGGAGGTGTGAGTTCTCTCCTAATTCATTCCTTGGCACAATGGTCCCTGAAGGAATATAAGATATACTCGCAGAGTCACCACCATTGTCACTTTTCAAGGCCTTGATCTTTCTGCCTGACTGGTTTTCAATTAGGGCCTTGAATTCTACCAACTTTGAGAAGACTTACTCCTTTTTCTTCATGAAAAATATCCAGATTTTTCCAAAATGATCATCAATAAAAATGACAAATGGGTAAGGAAACATATGACTGATGCAAGTGGAGAAGATATGAATGGCATGTCACATCAGCTACAAAGTGGCTGTCAGGGGCTGCTGGCTGCCGGCTGGAATGGATGAATAGAGAAAAGTTTCTCCTAGGGGGTCACCCACATTTGGTGGGTAACAGAGCACATAGCCAACTGTTTCTGCACTCATAGGAGCCCGTTCCTTCTTTATGTTCCAAGTATTATTGCTTTAAATTTCAAATTTCAAATATGTTTCTGATGTCCACCATGCAGCTAAAGAAAATTGATCATTGTTTAAGGCATACCTAAACATGCAGGTAGCATACATAGCAGCATCGAATCAAAAAACTACTAGTGTTGCTAGAATTTACTGCTAGGATTTTGACTGAATTTTTTGTAAGCAAATAAATCCTTACTTGAGTTATTGCAAATTTTACAACCCAGTATTGAAGAGAATGTAAAATCCGTCCTATTTAACATCCCAACATATGTCAGCTAGATATAATATTTTATAAATAAATATGATGCCATTAACCAATGGAAGAAGAGGAACCTAAAGCAATTTTTGCTAAAACATAAACATCAATACAATTATCTTATCTTATATATCTCCCATCAGAATGTGTGTTTCCATCATATCTATACCAGAAAAGCAAACAACGGCACATGTAGTGGCTACCATTTTTGTCCAATCATTAGAGCACATAGCCAACTGTTTCTGCACTCATAGAAGCCCGTTCCTTCTTTATGTTCCAAGTATTATTGCTTTAAATTTTAAATTTCAAATATGTTCCCAGTCTCCACCATGCAGCTAAGGAAGTGTGTTTAAGATGTACCTAAACATGCACATAGCATACATGGCAGCATCAAATCAAAAAACTGATACCAAGAGATTTGCATATCATCTTTTTTGGATACCACTCAGTGTTTAATAGATCTAAAGTTAAGATGGATCTACAATGGTATAACTCCCTTTAGCAACTTCACAGTTATATGTCTGAGTTGTATGCTTCCCTTGCAAATGCACAATGAAAAATGAATTTGCAAAATCAAGAGAACTGTACAACACATAATTGCAACACTAATTTGCAAAATCAAGAGAACTGTTTCCTGCTAAAAAATAGAAACATTAAACTCCACAATTGCCCATTTTAAACTTGTTAAAGACATGCAGAAATCTGTAGAAGATGACATGCCAAACTTTTGCAACCAATCTCAGATTAACATTGAAGTTCTAAAATTGTATCCTTATTAATGACCAGGGGTTTGGCTTAGAAGAGTAGTAGTTGACAATAAGATTGGTTGCAGAATTTGCATTGATTTCCGATGAGCTCTTCATATTTATCCCTCGTACTGCCTCTGGACTTGCAGAGGATATATAGACACAGCAAAAGCTGCAAGCTTCTGAGTCTATTCAAGAAAACAACCTGAGTCTCGATAATTCCTAGGAATTCAAGTTGTTTCAACTTTCAACCATAGTTACATAAAGAGGATAAGCAAAAATTATTATGCCCACAAAAAGTGAAACCAGTATAGAAGTACCATTGAAGGCAACATACATAACAAACTCGTCTGTATAAACTAAAAGAAAACAAAAAATGGTAAGGAATAGCATCAAAAACCTTCTTCATTCTTTTACTTGCACCTTGCACTTTCTCCTGATAACTCTCTTCTGACCAATCTTTGACAATAGTCTTGTTTGGATCAATGATCTTCAAATCTGCAGGCTCAGCCAAATAACCAAAAAGCAGTGTTGTTCTTTCATTGTGAGCCCTCGAAAGAGAAGGAAAACGTTGATCTATACGGTGCAGCCCATCTTCCCGTCCACGCTTCCTCTCACGCAGTCGGTCATTCATTACTTTGGCTTCCATGTAACCCACAGAAGATGCTTCAAACAATATAACAAACTTGTTGTTCCCACAGGAGATGAAATCTTGGGGATGAAGATCTTGTAACTCTTCAGAAAGTAGGGCCTTAATCCCCATGCCTTCTGTAGTTAATTCTTTTTTATTTACTTCAATCTCTTTCGATTTTAACTTGTTTAGACTCCAATTTGATTTCGATTTAGTTGTTTCTATGACAACAATGGGTGGCCATACTATTGAATGGCTTTCAGAAACAGTCGGGTCAATGAAGGAAGCACGAACAGCAATTGGCCCTTCTGGCTCTTGCCCCTGTCCTTCCTCTTCCTTGATCCTGAGCTGCTTGTCAAGAGCTCGATAGTATCCACGATGTTGAATGGTCTTTTTCTTCTTAAAATGTTGAGCATGAGACAGTAGTGCCTTCCAGCCCTTGAAATGCTGTATTGTGGGACAAACGAGGCATGATAGCTCAATGTCGCCACAAAGGCTTGGCTTGGTAGAGCCACATAATTTGTCTACAAGCTCTTTAACTTTGGGTAACAGTTTCTGATGTGCCTTCTCTTCAGCCAGATCTAATTCAGAACCACTACCGTAATCATCAGAATCGTCTTCTTCGTCTTCATCCTCCGTAAGACATGTATCAGTGTGAGAAGACTCCTGCCAATTCTTTGTGAGATCGATTTGTTTTCCAACAGATCTACAAGCATTTACTTCTGCACCATACCTGTCCATCTTAAACTGTTCTAAATCATCAGGCTCGTGGCTGGACCTGTGACTGCCATATGATAAGCCATGGGGATGCATAGGATAAGCACGTGATTGCTTGACATGAAAACTTTCCTGCTCCATATTATAATGGCTGTGAGGATACCCAGGGGGGTACGTGTCTTCACGTGGGTATCTAAAATCCTCGTCCTCAATCCAGCCACCAGAACCAGTAGTTGAATGTTCTATACTGGTACTGGTATTTGGGAGACCACTGCCCCCTCGAGGATGAGACACAATATGGGTTTTCGTGGTTTGTGAGTGAGAACCAATAGGACTTTGATGCTTTGGGTCACTTTCTCTGCTCTGGGGATATCGTCCATTATTTCTACGTGGAGAAACAATTTGGGTGTGATGCCGCCGACCAATATCTCTGCGGTGATTAGAAGAGGTCAAATATCGACGCCGAGAGTCGACAATAGTTTGTTGTTCATGCAGTGGGCTTATTTCCCTGTTATGCCTGGAAGAACCAGATTCCCTTGCTTGCAAAGAACTGTGAGAACCCACTGTCATCTTTGCTCCTAGCTATACTGCTTCATGCAAATATTGATTTTAAACGCCCATTATTGATTTCTGATAATTATGCACAAAATGCCACTAGTTCCACATTGTCCGAAGGTACACGGTCTCGCTGAAATTGCCCTCAGTACCTCCAACACCTGCAGGGAAGAATAAAACCAGTTTATACAGAGTCACGAGATTGCAGAAATACAACTCAAGAGAGCATCAAAAGCTTCGCACCGGAATCTCACAAATAAGTTCCGTTGGCAGTGTTGCGGGATTAAATCTTGGAAGTCATCATCAATGCATGTAGTAGCAATACTAGCAAATACTTAATGTCTCTATAGAATGTTTCATAGCAATGCCACATTCAGCGTGGTTTTGGCGTTTAGCTATATCAAATTCAACTAAGATAATGTGTGGGGTCCAGTGATTATTTTGGGTTCAACTGGACTGCGTCTGCAGCCCCAGATACCAGGCTCGTTACTTGGAGACACGGGTGCTAAACTTGACGCACTAACTTCAATTTAAATTTGATAAGGTAGCATAGACCATGTTAGGTCTCAAATATGGCAAAAAGATACACAAAGAGGGAGCACTGTCAAAGGACTGCAAAAAGAACAAGAATGAAAATTCAAAAAATGAAAGCCCGCAACACTAGCAAAGATTGGATTGCGAAAATGTCCACTAAAGTTAGCTAGTATAGAAATTAGTTTAGATTACATCATAGCCCATGACAGGAAAGCCTACAAAACAGCCTAATATTTGACACATATCTTATAAAACTCAATTCGCAAAGGCTTAAACTCGCCCTTGGAACAAATTCCAACGTTTTACTGTCTGCAAAGAAAAAAAATATTGCAAGAAAGAACAGTAGGACGCTTCAAATTCCCAAAATAATAACACACAGTACTGTGAATTCCGAGTCATGAGACACAAAGTGTTTAAACTTACGGTGGATTTCTGACAGAAAACCATTGAAATGCCACCGTTTCTGAGAAAAAAATCAGTTTACTAACCTTATCGAAGACGTTAAAACGGAAGTGAAGCTGACAATACATGTACGTGATCATCTCACATTCGCTCCGCGCTGAGAACCTCCGAAGAAGAGCAAAAATAAAGCAGGGGGAGCAAGAAATTTAGGGTTTCTGAATAAATTCTCTTATTGTGAGTGCGTTTGAAGCCCTAGCCTAAGTCCAGTCCTGGCATGAGTCTTTGCATTGCTGAAGAACCGCATATTACTTCATTCGCGCTCGATTTGTATTTACCTGTAAATAGAGTGGACCAATATATTTGAAACAGGATTTCGATTTCTTGCTCTCGGAATTTGTGTCAATCATTCTTGGCCGAGCATGATATTAGGTTTTTGTATGGGATGGGTCGAAGAATGTCCAAAATTGGACTGGAAAAAGGTCACTCAGTCGGAAAGGGTTTGCTCTCACCAGAATTGGGTCAAATGCAATTTCGTACATATGATTGAAGATTAGGTGGTCAAATTACGATTGCATTTTTCTTTCAGTAAAATAAAGGATTTATGACTATGTAAATCTGATCGTGGGAATTTTTCGTCTCTTTAAAATAAAACAAGGCTGCTTTATAGCTGGCTTGCAGTGTACTCTAATTATTGAATTTTGTCTGTGTACTCTAATTATTGAATTTTGCAAAGACAGGCGCATAGAAATACTAAATTGAAAATTTTGTATTTTAGTTTAAAATAATAAATGTTATAATAATTCAATCATTTAAATTAAATTTAATTAATAAATTGTCAAAAATAAAATAAATTTTAATTAAAATTATACAAATATTATTTTTTCCATTTATTTAATAATAAAATTCAATCAACCATTCAAAATAACCAATCAATAATTGCCCAAATAAATCCCAATAATCCAAATTACTTGGAATAATATATATAACCGAATAAAAAAATTATATTTATATGTCATAATTATATTTATATGTCATAAAAAACAAGTAAAAAATTCTAATAAATCTAAAACCACTAAAATTAAAAATTATCTTGAATGAATTGAAATCCAACCAATCAAACTGAGTGAATCAAAATACATCAAAATTTGTTAGGCTCCTTTTTTAGTAAACCACGTTGAATTGGTAATTTCAACCAAAGTCTAGTATCCGTGTTGTTCTGGGTTTTATCAAACATGTTTCTTTGAAATTGAAATTTAAATCTTAAGCCATGTTCGAAATCATTATGAATGAATGACAAGGGAGCCACTGCCGTGGCGGTAGTCCCTGCCGGGTCTGCCACAGCAAGCATTCATGCTGTGCCGGGTCTGCCACAGCAAGCATTCATGCTGTTCCCGTTTCCATAGGATGTGATTTACATACCGTCAAGACCCAGCAGATATATATTGTCTGCTAGTTTAAACATAGCATAGTTTTCTCAAATGTTGACCCACTTATTTACATTACTTATTCAAACCAAAAATATTTACATTACATTATTTATTTAAACCAAAACTAAAATCTAATTTAAAAAGACGGCATTCTCATTAAATACGTAAAAACTAAATACGTAAAAACTATAGTTACCAAGTTAAAAAAGTTAAAACCATTTGATATTGTTATTACTGTTGTTTTTCTATGTTGATTAATGTTACAAAGTTAGTCTGAGAGACTTTTATAATTTCCGTAGTATTACAAAGTTACGTAAACTATGGGATATGCTAAACGGAAGTTGTTGGTATCATTGAGGCTTGCTCAGTTAATAGTTATGTAAAAATTATGTGAAGTTGCTATATAATATTTATGCAAAAAATGAAATTTAAAATTAGATCGAAATAAAATTATATATTAGCACACCAACAACGAATTTGAATATATAAAAAGAAAGACCAGAGTTGTTATGAGCAGTTTATATCTTAACATACCAACAACGAATTTGCGTATAAAAAGAAATACATAAGTTGGAACGGGAAGCTATTTTAATTTATTCGAAGCTTACTGGCATTTGCATGTTGCGAAGCGAAGGGCATAGAAAGAGTAGTTAGGCTATTCAGCTATTCCAATATAATTATTGTCTATATATAACTAACTAGTTGAGTCTTGATGGTGGTAGCCAAGTCATTAGCAGTTATCCTCTACCATGAAGAAAAAAAATGAAAAACTATCTAGCTGAGAGCTGGCAACCACAGAGATCTGCTTTCTTCCTTTTATATAATTTTGTTGTTTGCTTTCAGAAGAGGCAGTAGTGGGCATGATTTTCCATTTGCTGCGATGAAATAAGAATGGCCTTATCTGCTGCGATGAAATAAGCCGAACCGCTGGCTGTTCCCAATCAAAATACACACAACACAGCACAAGCACAAGATCTAGAGTTCATGAAATTGTCAAAAAAAATTGATAGATATTGAGAAAAAAAACATAACATTTGAGGATGGTTGGATAACAATAGCTGACTTACTTATAGAGATGATAAGTGCCTGCATGTTTGGTTTATTTCTATTAATATTACTTACAATATCCGTGTATATATGTGCATGATGCTACTAGTTAAGCTAGCTAGAAACCTTAGCTATTAATGAGTTAATTCCTAAACACTGAGTTTATTTATTGTTGAATGGTATAATTGCATGCATGGTTTATTTCTATCAATAGTACTTACAATATCAATATATATATGTGCATGATGCTACTAGTTAAGCTAGCTAAAAACCTTAGCTATTAATGAGTTAATTCCTAAACAAAAGAAGAAAAACAAGCTAAATCCTAAAAAACTCAGGAAAGTGAAAGAAAAAGGATACAAATTCTGTCGAAAAAGTTACAGCAGTATTCCATCATCAAGAAGTAGTTATATTAACTATACACCTAGATTCTGGAATGATAATTATAAAAGAAAACATAAACTTGAATAATAGTTCCAAAAAACAGTGAAAAAATTCCTAAATTAGCAAAGGGGAACGAGTGGGAATCCTCTCGACATAACCCACTAGAGATCCAAGCCTAGAAGCTGTAAATTTAACATGAAATAAGCAAGAACGAAAACACCAATTTAAACAAACAATAAACAACTAGCTAAGAAGATGATCTAGTTGAGTCCATATGAACGAGGGTTATGGAATTCAATGACCAGTTAAAAATTGTTTCTAATGCAATCTAATCAAACAAGGGTACTAGCATAAATAATATACAGTGACTCCATATATAGGACTCATAATTCATTAACCAACCAATGCAAAAGAGGAATTCAATACCAGTAATGCAAGATTTAAAGAAAGATAGATTGACCTGGAAAATACATCTCTATATTTAATGAAAAAGACAAAATTTGCTAGGGTTTTGAAGTTCCCACGTCTTTATATTTAATGAAAATGACAAAATTTGCTAGGGTTTTGAAGTTCCCCTTAAAATGATGAGTAAACTCAAGATGTCGTAGCTCCTTACCAAAAAGGAAAAGTAGGTCCAGAGTTTTCAGACGATAAAAATCAACGGTGCTTAGCCAGAAAGGACTTCCATTAAAATATACATTTGAATATATATTCGAATTTAACAAAAATTAACACAGAATTGTCCAAAATGTCTCTCATAGAGAACATCACAACTTCCATCAAACTTGTTCCTCCTGTGCATACCCGCACGGTAAAGGCATCAAGGATTGTACTACTGATAGGAAGAACTAAGCTAGGTAACCCTCCAGTCTTCGAGCCTCAGAAGTCTACAAAGCACCAACAAAAACTTAAGTTGCAAAGCAAATAAACTGGAATAAGAAAGTGGCCATCATTATTGAAAGATAGAGCAAAAGTGAATCTTTACCTGGTTCGATAATGGAGACCTCTGAAACAACAACCAGATGCAAGGGAAAATCATAATCACAGACCTGAGAATCGAACAGAGTCACGTATTGACTTTAAATACTGTTGTCCGTAAATAGTAAATAATTATAGTAACAATTATAAAACGAGTTTTTCGAGGTTTGGACTAGTTTTGTCCGTAAATAGTAAATAATTGTAATAACAATTATAAAATGAGTATTTGGACGTTTGGACTAGTTCTGTGTTTTGTTTGGACAATATTGACATAATAATTAAGTTTTTATAAAATTACAATCATTAGAATTAATTGAAGTATAAAGTGTTTTTGTATCTTTGACACTGGATGCACTTGTACATAAGAAGACACAGTACCATTATCCTATGATTTTTGAATGCACGGAATATACTGTGAATAACAGGAAATAAATTAAATAGAATATCACGCAGTAATTAAATAAATTATACACATTTGATGCAATTTTGAAACAGGGTAAAAAAGCACTAACCTATGATGTTTTGCGCATAATCATTTAAGCTACATTCTACAACAGTTTCAAAGCGTGCTTCTATTTTTTTTGGTATCAATGTTTTATTGATACAGGGATCTCATATTTTTTTTAATTGATACAAGAATCCCCATCTGGTTAAAAGAAGTGGAGTTTATTTTGTATCAATGTATTATTTATGCATGGATCATGATCAGGATAAAAGAATTCGAGATACCACAACTCTGTAAGTTCGATTACTGACATTTAATAATACAGATTTATTACATGTCTTGCTATAAGAAGATGGTACGGATGTGCTTGATTGAAACAAATTTTCTTGAAATTTGTAAGACGCTGCAGAAAACATATATAGAATACTCATAAGAATGTGTATTTGGTTTTGTTTTGTTTATTTTAATGGCTAGAATCAATAATGAGATTATAATATTTATAATCACTAAGTGTAAAGAAAACATTTTATCATCCATAAATAAGTCTAAATAAAGTGAATTAACGGTTTAAATTATAAATTTGAGAAAATTATTACTTTAAAGAAGCTTTGCATGCATGCACCATGCGCCCCTTCTACATCTAGTCTATAGCATGTAACCCACGTTGCATTTGTATAATTACTTAAGCTCTGCATGCATGCACCACGTGCTCCTTCTACGTCTAGTCTATAGCATGCAACCCATGTTGCATTTGTATGGTCATGACAGGATTAATCAACGAGTGAGAAGAGGACAAGGCCCCATCGATCCATAAGAACAAAGACATTAGAAGCCTAAACATGAACAACAGAGGTAACCATCATCCTGTAACCTTTTGACAGAAGCCTTAACTAATTGATTTTGAGATTGATTTATTGATTGAGGAGTTATCTTTGTCCTACTACAAAGCTCTCAATACATAAATGTTATCAGTTCTATGTAGCAGAGCCACTAAGGATGACAAGGAAAATGTTTCCATATTTCAGTTAGATGCGTTTAGCAGAGACTGTTGTTTCCATACAGATGTGTTTATGAAAACGGCCACTGCCATTGCCAGTGACATGTCCTCTACACTTCTAATCCGAATAATAGATGGTTGCTCAAAATCACAGACAACGACCTACGAGGTCAGCAAAATTCGACCCACAAGTTTTTCTACCTGATATGATATAAAGTTTATCATCATAATTTCTTGAATTTACTTAAGTGTAAATTTAGAAAATATTTTGCATAGCAGTCTCATTGCCATTCATCAAAAATTTTAATGTTTCGAAAATAAAATAAGAAACACTTGTAATACACCTATAATAGCTAGAAATATTGTTACTTATATACATTCAACCATATTATTGCAATTGAATTGTGTAAGATTATCTATCAAATTTGTTATTTCGATAAAAAAAAATTAAAACAAAACACCCACCAACAAAAACTTCCAAAAAGATTTCACCAAAAACAACTAGTTTGAAAGCCTCACTTCCTTGAATACAAATATCATTAAATACTAGATAGTAGAGTCTTACAGTGGAGAGTATCTATCATTAATGAACGACTTACCATGTCCCACAAGGAAGACCCATACATGAAGACACCACATATACAGTAGAGAAGTCTCACATTTGATGATCGTCTCTTGTGATTGTTGTCTAACATGATCAGCGGCACCACCAATACGAAGATTGCTACCACCGTGCACAACCATTTCAAGATTTCCAGCTGCTAACAAAAACAAAATGAAAAATTACTTTGAAGTTTAAAAATGTTGGTGATAACTTGAATTGATTGAGATGAGTAAACAATAAAATGTTGAAAAATATTTTTATAAAAATATTCACATTTCTGATTGAGATCTTTCTTTGCCCTTAAAATCTTTGATGGAAGAGTATCTGGGTTACCATGAAGAAAAGAAAATCAAGATTTCAGTGGCTTGGCTTTGCTTACTCTCTGGTTTGTGTCAGAGTATGTGTAGAATATGCAGATGTAAATTGCTGTAAGAACAAATCCAGCTAGGTTAATGACCGTCACGGGAATGTTGTTCGGATTGATGATGGGCAGACCGTAGAGCATCTAGAGCAGGCAGTTGGGCATATTTAAAACGAGAGGGACGAATGATAACTGTCCCATGATCTATCTCTGCACGCCTCCATTAATGCGCACCTGCAACAACAATATTCAAGCATACTGTCAAACAAAACGCCCAGAATTTGAATGAATCCCAAGTAAAAAATTTTGGGTGGCGGAACCTTACGCTGGAGCGAAGGAGAGCTACGGCAGAGGGTTACTTCTGGACTGCAGCAAAACTCTTAACCAAGAAGGGATCAAATCGCAGCAGCGATGGGGTGTGTATCGCTACTATACAAATATATACCAAAATGCATGCCATCGAGTTCAAAGTGTTCGTAATAGAACGATACCGGTGTAGGACATGCACAAAAAGGTGTAGGACATGCACAAAGAAACGTGGCAGGCGAGTCGAAACTCTTTACCCTAAGTTTTCAAAGAAGTATACAGGCGTTTATACAGGCGACTCTAAACTCTTTACCCTAAGTTTTCAGAAAAGCCCGGCAATAAGAGGTCGAAACATAAACTTTGGATAAAAATCTATTGAGCAGGAAATTTTATTTCAAACATTGGCTTTAACCTGACATGTACCGGAAATTTTACTGGGTCAAAGCAAATTAATAGCTGGTCAACGATCTATCAATCGCTATTAGTCCCAGGCAGGGACGAATAATTTAAGGTTCAAGAGATTATGTTCGAAATCATTATGAATGAATAATATTTTAATGTTCAGGAGATTAAAAATAATTTATGGGATTTTAGCCTCCCTATTCTTTGCTTTTTGTAATTCATTTTCCTTTTATAATTTAGTCATTTTCCTATTTATACTAATGATGAGCTATCCCAACTTTCTAACACTCCCTTCCCCACAATGCCAAGAGACTCAGATCATCACATTCCAAAATAAAATGCTTTTCCCATTCCAAAATGAGAAAAAATACACACCCCTCACTAAAACCTTATCTCTGTTGTTAATTAAACTTATAAAATAATAATTAACTCTATGTTATACCTAATTATAAAATACACTTCCAATTTTAAATTAATATATATATATAAGTAAAATAAAATTTATAATATATATTGTTTTATAAATATTAATTTTATTTAATATTATATATCAATCCTATATATATTTAATTATACCATTACAAATATATTTTTATTTTATTAAATTAATATATATATATATATAATATATATATATATATATATATATTTTAATTTATATCAATCCCTATTGTATTTGTTTATAATTTAAATTATCCATTAAAATATATTTTTATTTATTTAAATAAATTATAATTTAAATTAATATATATATATATATATAATTATATATATATTATTGTTAACTTAGCGAGTCAATAAATGTTGGTAATCCATCCACCAAGAATTTGTTTTGGCAAACAAGTTCAAGGAAGGATGAAGTGAATAAATTTTAAGCAAACAGGGTTTTCTTTAAACAAGCAGGTGAAAACTTTAGCAGACCCTCAACCGCTACCCCTCATTGCGTCTTGTCCTCAAATATGGAAAACGGCATCTACCCCTGCCCGCCTTCCTCCTCAAATATGGAAAACGGCATCTACCCATGCCCGCCTTCACAACGGTCATGATTGTGCACCAGATGACATGACAACAAGCACATCCATTACAAGACTATAAGGGCCCTCGAATCCGTCCTATACGCTTTACATTGCATAAACCAAACTCTCATATTAAGATAATATGATGTATATTGTTTTATGGGTCTTATTTACTTAATTAAAATAATATGATGTATAATACAAAGTTTTGATAGTGTATTATTATAATGTGTTTTTTTATAACAAAATTTAAAAATATATTTTCCCAATATACCATTCGATATATTTTATTTAATTAATTAAGTTAAAGAGATATATAATATTTTGAGATTTTAGTTGAAATAATAGAAACTTATTTCCTATCAAAAAAATATAATTTTAAATAAATAATAAATATTTCTAAAAAGTATTAAAAGGATTCATGTTGCCTGGATGTAAAAGTAGTTGGAAACTGGGAAAAGTTTCAAAAAAACCTGTAGAAACGGTGTTTGAATCATGTTTTGAAGGTGGAATGGATTAGCACCATCAAAAAATGTCTAGACACCTAAATTTTGAAGTTTAACAAATTTACTTGAGATTAACAAAATCGTGGTCAGATTTCTAAATATGAACGAAATTCCATAACTTCTTGGCAACTCCTTTGCCTCGTTAACTAATGCGTGAAAAAAAAAATAATATATATATATATATATACTATATAATATAAAAGAAACTAAAAATTTACTATTTACCATTAAAAAGGAGATATATCATCTCAATTAAAATCAAATACATGCCAGAGTGGTCATACCAATCAAGATGAAGATCGTTAGTGAGAAGCTTAAAAAGCAATAGATTTCCCTTGAAAATGAAAATGATTAGATTTGAGGAGTTGCTTCTTAATTTGAGGCCGCCTTAAATAGAAATTTACCATTAAAAAGTTGTAATTCTTCAACCAAATTAAGAAAATAAAATTAAAGTGTGATGTCAAGAAAGAAACTTGTGATGGTATAACTCTATTACTATTTTAGTGAGAAAAGGTGTTTTATTTATGGACGTGGTTTATCAGCTTGGCAAATTCTGGTTTAAGTTGGTGTTTTCGTTTTTCTCTCTCCACCAGAGAATGCTATATATATGGCAAAATAGGAGGATTGAAAAGCTCTGATAATCAGATAATGGTTCTAACATTTCAGTGAACGGTGTGTATATATATATATAATTTGGCTAGATATTGATGTGGGATGTAACGACTGTAGCTCTAGGGTTAATAATAATATGATAAAAGATTTTGGTGCAGAAAATATTAAGCGGATTACAGATTCAAAAACATGTTAAACCTTCTATATGCAGTAATAGAAAACCCTAAACTTTGAAGCAATTAAGCGAGAGATTCACAAATTGAAACCACATGAGAAACATTGAAAAGTACTTTATACATACAATGTAGAAGAATCAATAAAACCAAGATTTTTATTGAACTATCTCAGCAATAAACTCAGAAAGCCAACAATGTCTTATTCTATTGTTGATGAAGAATCATATTTTCTTAGAAATAATAATTTACAATGACTATACAAAAAGCAATAAATGGAATGACTAATAATAACTCATGTGCTTTACTGATAAGTATTAGAAATAATAATTTACAGCGACTATACAAAAAGCAATAAATGGAATTACTAAAAACAACTCATGTGCTTTACTGATAAGTATTAAATGATGAAATGTGAGAGTATTACAATGAAGAACTTGCAAGGGCTTCTGTTAATAAATCTTAGTGGTGAATTTTTTTTAATCACCTAAAAAGAAATACAAAAATAAAATCATAATCACAGAATTGAAATTAAAAACGTCTGACCATTGCTACCTAAAACTTGTGTATGTAGTCCTATCGCTAGGGGGTTCGATCTTGGCCAAAATACTTTATTTCGTTGCATTGTTTGATAGTGCTGCCGTAAGTTGAGTTGAATGGAATGAGAAGCAGAGTCCCTCATGTAACCAAGGAGAGAAGCGTGTGAGATTCTAATCAAAGCCCATGCTAAGAAATTAAAGACTACCATGAGAAAATGATGACGAGGTGCGATTTAGTTACATTTATTGTCTCACAATTAGCAGGGAAGACACATTTTCTTAACTTCTTTCTTAATTTGGAGTTGTCCCGCGCAATCTGTCATTATGTTTGACGCTTCATTGACATAAAACATCGTGTTTTAAACTTTGTATTCATATTATTCAAACCGATGTAACCAACACAACACATAGATACATGATGAACTGACAAATGTAACCAGCACAACAATGACAGATGTAAGCCGCGCGACAAAAATGTAGACGATTGAACTGATTCAAAAGAAGGCCTATCAACCTAATTAGAATAGAAAAAAATAAAGACATATAACTTTATATTAATTAAAATTATAAAAAATAGCAAAATAACTCATAATTGCATTAGCGTCACACCTACAAACTTCAACCAATAACTATATCAAACCTTTGTATGTACAAATAAAAGTGTTTGAAAAACAATGTTTCATAACCTAATATTTGTCTTCACCCTTGTTGCCTAACATTTTATATTGTTGTGAAGGTTTGCAACCATTTTTTTACAACGATTTGTTCGAAAATTCTAGACTTTGGTTTGATTTTGAATTTGTCTTATCAAATACGTGAAGTATCTATGCTATGTGGTCTAGCTACATAAATTAATAATTATATTAGGTTGGGAGTTCAGAAGCATTCATTACATGTCTCAGGAGTATCGGGCCTTATCAGATAGTCTTACACTAAGAATTTCCCTATTTAGTAAATGCGTATTCTAAAGAACCCACAGGTTAGCTCAGAAAAATTTAGAAATTCCAACAAGATTATGACAAAATCTAGTATATTTTTTTTGAAATCTGAGTTACAATAATCAAACTTCAAGATTTTGGGTGCTCCGCGGTTTTTATGGCACTGTATACATTTCCACCATCAAAAAAATGATTCAAACACTCCAACATTATGATCTTTTGAAAAAAAATTACCCAATTTTGACAAGAAATTTATTGTCCAAACGAATTTGTGGGATCGATAGAAAATGTCTTTAGTAAATATATATATCAGTATTTAGAGGATTCTACATTGAATGGTGTGTATTTGTATATATGCAAAATTTCAAACACTATAGTGATTGTTGTTGCACAATCTCAGAGAATTAAGGATAAAAATGGGCTTATTGTTGGCTTAAAAGTTATTGCATAACAAAAATGGGATGAAATATGGCCCAATTTTTGGTTTCAAAATTAAATTTACCTGAAATGGCGATTATTGCATAGTTGGAATGTTTAAAAACTCAAACTTTTAAATCACTATGGACATTAATTTCCACCATTATTAAATTATTTAAGTTGAATTTAGCCTTTAAAAAATAACATTCATTTTTAAATTAGATAGAATGCTTATTATTAAAATT